>SNQJ01S0001051.1:126458-172129 GCA_010110895.2 Picea sitchensis
CACCAAGGTTGTGTGGGATAATGATTTTGAGCTCAACATTCCTCCTTTCCTTGGTCTGCACCCAGTGTTCAACGTGGATCTCCTTTGCCCTTATTTCCCACCATTATTGGACACCTCAGAAGTAGAAAAACAACTGACACCAAAAGAGCTCAACCTCGACTGCATACAACAACCATCCAATGATCAGATTGTGGACAGACAAATCAAGGGCACTCGACAACAAAGGATCCAACTTTATCGAGTCATCAAAGCAGGGCAGCTCCTGCACAACACCAAGTGGCTCACCCGGGGCCAAATTCAACAAAAATTTCCTCATCTAATGGGGGACCTCAACACAATGGAGACCATTGATTCCTAAGGAGGGACGATTGATCCCTATGGATATCGGTGGCCACCCACCTTTTCCAACTAGCTCAAAACAACTTTCTGACATTTTTGGCAATTTACTATTTTTAGCAGTTTTTACTTTCGGGGCCATTTTCAGGGCCTAAATGAAGGTTTTTCGGTATCAATATCCTCAATGATAGCCGAAGGCATGATTGATCCACAAAAATGAATCTCCTTGATGATACCTTTCCAACATGCTATCACACACCTAAAACGGAGATCGTATGCAAAAGTTACGACCCCGGGAAGTTGATGTACTAGCTTACCCAAACAGGGCCCACATGACTTTTGGTGATTCATCTCCTAGGGTTAGGTTTTTGGATGTATAGGTTTTTGGGAATTCTTGCTTATTGTAAAAAGGCCTTCAAAGCCTCATTGTAATCGGCTTCTTGTGAATGTGCGTTGTCGTCACATCTCTTCTCAGAGATAAGCCGCCACCATTCCAACAAGCTTGTTTTCGCTGCATTTTACAGTTTCAACTTATTTCGTTATTGAAGAGAAAACTAGTTTTACTGTATCTCTATTATTTTGTGTTAAGCACCTATTAATAATCTGTATTCATTTCGTTCTTCTCATAAAATCCAGATCAGTAAATGAACAACAACGTCTATGGTTGGGAGGAATGTCCTTGGTCTACAGGCAGTTGGTGATTGTTTACTTAAAAAGATAAGTGCTCTCTGTGTTTTCTGTTTAATGTATTCCACTGTGTATTTAATTATCTCTGAGATATGTACTCTAATGTGTATGTCTGTTGGTTATTTTTTGTGCATGGAGCATTGTTTATCTCTTTTATTCTTTGACATGCATCTTGTCTTATGCATGTGTTCTGTATGATTCTAACATTGTTGAGAAGTCCTTTGTTTTTGAATTAGAGATCAGAGAACTGAATCTTGGGACTGTAGCATGCCTAGCCTGCAGGTGGTTGGGTGTGTTGCAGCCTGTTTAAGTGGTGTAGACCAACCTCTGGGTGGTCCAGTATGTTACACATTGGTATCAGAGATTCTCATTGAAACACTGGGCTGGTATGGGCCAGGTCTATTGGTCAGAGTCTCGTGGTTGAGATCAAATTCTGACCGTGAAGTTGAAAATCTCAGGAGGAATAGCATTGCGAAATCTACGCAGGAGTTAGAAGATCATAGATCCTTTGTAAAGGTTCGAAGGATCGTGACCATCCTCTTGAAATTTGAGAGCGATCACCACTTTGGGATCAAGAGAGATATGGGTTCATTGGATTGGAAGACAGGTGAACAAGGGTTGTCCGATGAAAGTGAATAAAAGGTTAAGTCACAACTGTCAGATTGGTTGGAGAGATATCGATGATCATGAGACATTGTAGGGAACCAATTTACATGGGAGTTAATTCCCCAAGGTGGTGTTGCAATCCAAACCACGATTTCAATGAGGGGTTACGTGTCAGCGTCAAAAGAATTGTGAGGCCAAAGGCTGGTTACTCCAAATCATTGGTGCGTGCCCCCACAACTTGAAAGGTATTAAGTGATATGACATGTTAGTGCTTGAACATAGAAACTCTGAAGAGATGAAATATATCTATACCATTGATCGAAGTGGACATGCGATAGGAGCCCTACACTTCAGTAGATAACCACTTCAGAAGAAAGATGGATATGAAAATCCAAAACTCCCAAAGGCCCGAAGGCTAGAGTTCATTTGGACCGTCCATCAAAAAGTACATGGGGTTTCAGATCTCTCACTTCGAAGACTTAGTACTATAGAAGGTTTTGCAGAGTGAAGCACTAGAGAAAGAATTACCTGAAGTCCCGAAGTATTTGAGGAACGTTGATCTCAAATCAACAAGGACCTTTGATCTTTGCAACACTATCTCCCAAAGTCTCGAAGTAATCGAGGATCATTGATCTCATATCAACAAGGATGATTGATATTCACAGTGGTATCTCCCGAAGTCCCGAAGTCCCGAAGTCCAGGGTTAATACAGACTGTTCAATAAGGGAGACACATGTCGACAAATGGCCAGTTCGAGAATTCAAAGTTTGGGAGAATTGGAAGTGTGTTAGTGTTGAAGGGCTGAAGTTGTGGGGTACAATGACGTCACCTGGAGGTGATGTGCAGGCCATAATTCTGAAGTGACGTGGCTTGTAGACATCACTTGGGATGACGTGGACACATGGGATGTGTGCCACATGTTAGTAAGTTTTGAGAATATAGAGTATTAAAATGTCAGTTAGAACGTGACATGTGTCACCCACCCGATTGGGCCACGCGTCCGCTTCTATTATTTCACCATGTGGTGACAGATCCTGAAGTCCAGAGACTAGGAACTATAGAGGAAATATATGTGATAGTTTTCATTGGGTCGAGAACTCCCGAAGGCCCAAAGGTTGGAGTACATATCGATAGTTGATCCTAGAAGACACACGATAGTAGATATCGTAGTGGTTTGGAGGATCACTACTACGGGAGAATGTGAAGGCATAGAATTTGAAACTCCCAAAGCCCAAAGAGCCGAAGTGATTCACATCCGTTGATATATGGGAAGACACATGTCAATAGATCATGAACTCCAGGTAAAAGCGTTCTGGGAGGAAGTAAGAAGGGAAAGTTGAGACCTTCGAAGGTTGGAGTCCCGAAGTGGATCTCAATCGTTGATCACGAAAGAGGATGAAGGTCATTGATATGGTCCTGGTTGAAGGTTTCAAAGTTGTGAAGCGTTGAAGGCCTAAGTCAATGTTAACTGTCGATGTACTTCGGGAGCTTTCCCAACCAATGATCAAGTATAGTGGAAGGATAGCATAAGTGGAGGTGTTAACTGACAACAAGTAGTCACCACCACTTTATGACTCACTCGATGGGTAATCACTTGGGAGGAATTGCTACTCTAGAATTCAAGAGCCACAAATAGCCAAAGTTACGAAGTAAATGAGAACCGTCTAGCTCATCGTGACATTAAGATGTGATCGTTGTTTTTGATAAGTGATCAATCCCTTCTTAGCTTAGCGCCTGGTCACCACCCACAGTCGTATGGAATAAAGAAACAAAGGGAAAAGAAGAGGCAATTCTTAAATAAATAAGCCCGTGGTTTTGCGCATATGGTCATATGTAAATGGTTTGAAGGAATCATCTCATAAAGATTTAATTCGACAGAGAGTTAACACTAGAATAATAGAGAGAATTGATAAAGGATCAAAATATGATCTGTTTGTGAACTCAGAACACAACAAAAACATGAGTATGATATAATGAGTATATCCATGTCTATGATAAACTCATGAAGACAAAATAACTGACACACAATCATGATTAAAAAAGAGTTAATTCATATAAAAAGGAAAAATGATATTAATTAAAGAATAATATTATCACTTAAATGAAAAGGTACCTATAAATTTAATTGACAATTTTTGTATGATATGTATAGCTCTAACAAGATGGTTGCTTGCAAGTTTATTAATATTAGAGGTATAACTAGATCAATTCAAGAATAGGATCAGATATTAGGGTCATGGAGGCATGACTTTGTTTACAATAGTTGGATGAGGTACTACAAAAGAAATAATCCTCACATGGGCCATGAAGCTAGCAAGTGAATAATGTCATTAATGGGCATATAAAGAAAAAGTAACGCTCCATAGCCTTGAAGGGATAGATGTGTAGACAGTTGCAAGATTGATGTGGAAGGAAACAAAGAGCTTAAGATGTGTTGTGTGAATAATCTCTATGTGTCAAGTATAGGAGTTCCAGGGAAAGATTTGTTAGATATGACTTATCTACTATCTAAAAGCTTAAATCAGAGTACATAGTGGAAGAAAGATGCCAATGCAGAGGAATTGGAATGCTCTCTCACTTCAAAAGTGGCACTGAATGAATATGGATTTCCATTGGGGAATGATACTAAGTGGGAAAGAATGCCCAGGTGGAACATGGCTAGAAAATGTTCAGACCCAGGGAACCACAGTGTAGATGAGAAGAATGGGATCACGCAAGGCATAAAGGATATAAAGGAATTCAACGACAACCAACTACAACAGAAATAGATAAATAAATAAGTGAATTGAAATAGAAATGCACTAGAGTGCATGAAGCATACATTGAAGTTAAATTGCATATGCATTAGTAGGCAGGCTGATAGTAAATGCTTGGTGCATATAGATGTGTAATTTTTCATATGTACATGCTTGGATATGCATATAACATGCTGATAAACTTAGAATAGTCTGTTATTATGAAGCAATGTTTGAGTATGAGTAAAGGATGGATTATGTATTTAGGAAAAAATAATACATCAGGGTTAAATATGTGGATGTTTTTGTTTCTTATAATTTCCATCAAGGTGAAGACCCATGAGGATGGCAAGAATGGTGATCAAAATGATGAAGGGGGAAGTCTCTGAGCTTCTACAAATATCAATTGGTCCAACAAGAACAAGTAGGTTGGTAACAACCAGGCATGTGTGCATTTAGATTCTCTTAATGCATACATGTTGAAGGGGATCGAGGTAAGGATTCCCTCAGTTAATTTCCAGTATTTAAATTGATATGTAATGGTCGAAGGCCTAGAGTGTGTAAGTGTTGTTGATGCTAGAATGCCCTTAGATAAAATTTCGGTTGCGTATTATGTTATGATTGGTTATGGGATCATAACCAAGTTAATTCAGGAGACATAATCCTTATATAACAATGAACACCCATATATCTAGTCATGTGTGATGCCATAATATGGTTGGATATGGAAGGGCTATAGTGCTATGTGAGTGCTCGATGGTATATACTATATATATGATGTTTGGATTGCAACCTCTTTGACAACACTAAATAACACTTAAGGATTATATTCCTGGTGTTGTGTTTAGGTGGAAAAGAAAGGTAACCAAATAGTTAGGCAAGAAGTACAAAGTATGTGGATGATGTGTTGAATCGTTGGCCACACCTTCCAACTCATTATTGTGGAATACATGACATAGTTATGTGGTATTATGTAGTTCATGCATGGATTCATTTTATAGATGTGACCATGGGTATTGGCACATTGATTGTTATCTTATTAACTGTGGAATTATGACAAGTCTCTGTGACTGATAATACATGTGTATGTAATGATGAGTTAATTCCAATTGATAATTGTATTAATAGAGGTAATTGAATTGTAGTTGTAAACAATTTTAAGAGCACTTTGTGATTTTTTTTTCAATCATTGATATGAGAATATATGTCTTGTACATGAGATAGTGACAATTTGTTTGGTTGGGAAATGTTTAAAGTGCATGAGGAAAGGGGTATTGGATATGGAAGTGTTGTAATCCCATAAAGAAGACCAATGCATATTTATGCAAGAGTCAAATTGTTATGAGCATTAGCTCATGTCTAGAAGTTTTATTTTTCCTATATAAAACAGTTTTGGGAATTATGATTTGATAATTACTGACGAATTGTTTTGGCGGAATGTAAATTGAAGAAATTGAAGGTAGAATGGTCTTGGATATGGAAGGGATGTAAGACAATAAGGAATACTGATATCTACAGCTGCAGAGCCAACCATTATGAGCAAATGTATCATGGTTGGAAAAATTAATTTTCCTATATAAAACAAATTTGAAATGTATGTTTGAAATGGTTATAATGATATCTCATGATGACTGTATTTGTATAATATAGATGATACGTTGGATATGCAATATGGAAAGCATGGAAAAGGCTATTATTGTGACATATGAACCCTATGTCCCTAGAAATATTATTGTGCAAGAGAACCTTGGTCAGGAAAGATGGAACGCTTGAGGGACTGCATAACAGAGAAGGGGATGGTTGAGCCTAGGCCTAGAAGGTGAGTGACCACAAGGAAGAGGAGACTTTGATAGCTCTTTATTGGGATCATGCACACAATGGGTATGTCAGGGGAAATAATGATCCAAGTTAACGAGACAACCATATGGATGTAGATCCATGAACCTCACAGATAAGTGTTGTATTGGATTATGAAAATTTACTCTTACAATATGAGAAAGAACAAGAATTTTATGCACAAATTTTGAACTGACATGCTCGCTAATTTGAAATATTGTAGTAAAACGATGAATGTTGAAGATCTAGAAAAGTACCATACTATGAGAGAAAGTAAGTTGATGTTGGAGAAGCTAAATGACAAAGGCATGGAAGGAAGAAATTCCAATGGACTTGCTACAACTGGAGTTCTAGAACCCACAACTCTGAAACTTCCTGGCTGAGTGAACTGAATCTGAGGAGAAGTGGAACAACCTAAGGGATTGCATGACAAAGAAAGGGGTTCATTTATTTGGTTTGTGTAGGGATGAGAGGGAAGGAGAGCTTGTTGGCTGGAATTGCTGCCAGAAATATAAATTATGAAGATCATCATACATGTTTTGGGTTGGAATGCATATGCATAAACGTTTTAGGCCAGAGTGCCTATGTATATAAGATTGGGTTGGATTTCTTGTGTGAATTAAGGCTAGAGGGACTCGAATTGTAATGTTAATAATATTGGAATGGTGTTCTGGACTAAGGACAGAGCCAAAATAAGGGGAGGGGGATATAACATCCTGGTTCTAACCCTTATAAACTATAATTTATTATGTAAATATGACTTAGGCTAGTGAGGCGGTAAAGTTGAAAAGGGGCTAGAGTGCCTAGGAAATGTAACACTTCCTATACATTAATAAAATACACCACTAGTTGCAAGACTGAGAAGGACAAAACAGAGAGGGTTCTATGATTCCACGAGAGAGGGGGATTTAGGGGCTAAGTCTTGTTATTATTATTTTATTTACCCATAATTTATTTTATCGAGAAGAGGGGGTTACATGAGATTCTTGGGAGGGAGGCATTGTGGCTCTTGTCTTTATGTAATTATTTAAGCATCCCTTGGGGGCTATTTTGGGGTCGTTCTTCCCTTGGTTCATCCTCTTCTCACTGGTTCACTTGTTATTCTTCCTCTTCACTCACTACTTCTAGTTTTTGTGTTGTTGGGATGAGCATGGAAATGAATGGCAGGAAGAGGAGAGCCATCATTGAAGGGATGCAATGATTTACTGATCATTCTAGGAGGGAATGGTTTCCTGTGTGCATGAACTTGATGGAAGTTCAGATGGGACTGTCCACAGTTGAGAATCCTTGGAATTTCCAGTAGGGATATTTCCTGACCAGTAGCACTAGAGCCCTGGAGAGAAATGGAACAACCTCAGGGACTGCATGGCAGAAAATGTGTTCATTTCTTTGGGTTGTGTAGGTTGAGGGGGAAAGAGAGGTCGAAATTAGGATTGTTGTGAGGTTGGGAAACCTGAGAGATACTTAGCCAACTACTGCATATTTAGAATTGGCCTAGGACCTGTCCTTCTGGATTCATAGCACTAGCTCGAGGATGACCTGTTGTTGAGAGTAAATGAACCACAATGTCTATGGTTGGGAGGAAATTCCTTGGTCTGCATCTAATTAGTGAATGTTTACTTGAAAAGATAAGTGCTCTATGTGTTTTTTGTTTAATGTATTCCACTGTGTATTTAATTATCTCTTAGATATGTATTCTAATGTGTCTGTATGTTGGTTATTTGTTGTGCATGGAATGTTGTTTATATATTTTATGATGTGGCATGGATCTTGTCTTATTCATGTGGTGTGCATGCTTCTAACATTGTTGAGAATTTATTTGTTTTCGAATTAGAGATCAAAGAACTGAGTCTTGGGACTGTAGCGTGCCTATCTTGTGGGTAGTTGGGTGTGTTGCATCTTGTTTAAGTGGCTTAGCCTGACCTCTGGGCGGTCAAGTATGTTACAAGGAGGAATCAATCAAAATGTCCATAAGGACTGGAAGAGTAACTAGTCGGGGGAGAAAAATCTTTGTAACGAGCATAGCTTCCTAAGGCCATGCTAAACCCAAAATTATGATGACAAGTGGACTCAAAAATTTTGTGCTCTGTTCAAAGGAAACACGATTGTTGCCAATATAATATAATAATCCCTTCCTGCCTGTCCTTTTTTTTTTTTCATAGTCAAATGAATGTTATGATAAAAAGGAGGAAACGAGTGTCACAAGTAAGAAAAACTAGTTCCAACAGTGGAACATACCTATGCTCAATGCAAGGAGGTGCATGTGGGAGATGGAAACTTGGGGGAATGTTCCCTCCTTAGTATAAGGTGTCAAGATGAAAAGGATATAAATGAGGCTTTGCTTGTTTGAGGATGAAAAGATGCTGAGAAAAATGGTTTATAACACAAAGTGAGAACCGACAATAAGATCAATACTGCAAGTAAGGGCATGAGATGAAATCACAACTTAATGCCAAAAAATTCCCTTTTTCATAATCTTAGTCTACTTGGTTTGAAAAATGGATAAACTTGTACCAAATAGATGTCCTTTCAAATTCAATTTAAGAGTGTGAAAGAGACAAGTTCACTTGACAATCTTTTTGTTTTTTTAAAACGATTCAAAAAGGAGATTAAATCAAACTCACCTTGGAGTCCTCTTGGTATAGGTAAACATGTTTATGAAAGAGAAATGAGGATCTGCATAAATTCATGTATTATATATAAGGGACTCCTGGTCCTACAGAAAAAATCTCTGCACGGGCACCAAATCGAGTAGAATATCTAACTAGGATACCCATGTTTGGTAAGTCTCTACCATTTGATAACGACACGTCTTGTAGGAGATGGAGGGTTTTTCATCACTAAAAAATGGGTTTGTACCTAACACATATGAGTGACAATTAGAGGACAATTCAAGTGTGTATGATGGAATGAATACCTATCCTATATGTTGGGTAGTGAAAACACCTGTCTGTAGTTACGAACGATCGACATAATGATAAAAACCGCAACAATCCCTAGCGAAAACTACAAAAACCAACTCAATCGACTAATGTATTAGTTCATTAGGAGAAAATATGATCTGACACTATCCAAAGTGGGTAAAAATTGCTATAAATAGTAATAAAAACCAAATTTTACTATGTCATTTGACTTTTTTACCCAAATAGTGAATTTTGGACCAAATTACCTCTGATCTTCAACTGGTGATTGCAGGAGCTACGAGCGACATAATCAACAAATTTCTGGACCAGGTAATTCCTCTTCCCCTCCTATTTCTTTTTAGTGGATTACATTTTCTATTTAGGTTTGAATA
Source organism: Picea sitchensis (assembly GCA_010110895.2). Taxonomy (NCBI): domain Eukaryota; kingdom Viridiplantae; phylum Streptophyta; class Pinopsida; order Pinales; family Pinaceae; genus Picea; species Picea sitchensis. The sequence goes on from SNQJ01S0001051.1 coordinate 135,954, forward strand.
TTTAAGTTATCGTGGGTGAAAATCAAAATTTTAGGTGTACGTGGGCTACCATTCATCGGGTCGCGTATACAGGTGGTTATACGTGGTTGTCTAAAATACAACCAATGTATACTCAGCCCTATATGCGACTATGAATGTTGCAGCCTATGCATATGTCTGTAAAAAAAAAAAATGATGGTTGCTAACTCAAAATATGATGTTTCTATGGAAGGATAGTGCTAGAATGGAGGGAAAGGGAACATGAGGAGGTAGATGTTTCTATGGAAAGAGATCCAGGGACCCAAATGGCCTTGAAAAGATGTGGGTTGTACAAGTTTTGGGAATTTAAAGGGATTAGGGCCCAAGTGAGGTTTCTATAGTTTCTCATGGATTATTGGGATCTAGACAGTGAGAGATTCAACCTTGATGGGAAACCATTAAGGATGTAATTCGAGGATATATATTTCTTGACGGGGTGGTCACGTCGGGGTGAGGTGGTGAAAATCAAAGCTCGGGGAGCTGGGAGTGGTATGAATATATAAGAGTACATAGACGCTCACTGTATAGAAGGGATCGAGAAGGTCAGGAGTCAACTCCCCATCTGAGCGATAAACAATCTAAGCCTCAATATTGTTGTCCTCGTTTTGAACTAGATCACAAGATCGACTTCATTGGAACATGCATCGAGGCCACGTATGTTCTACTATGTAGAGTGTTTGCGACCCATGGTGTACGATTGGTGCACCTCACTACTATTATTCCTCGCTATGGTGGACCTAGAGTTGATATCATTCCTTGAGGACCTCACAATCCATCCATGGCACGGTGGACCAAGGTGATGAAACGACAGGGTGGACCAAGGTGATGAGATGACGGTGGACTGAGGTGATGAGATGACACATAGGATTTTTATGGTTAAGGTAAAGGATATGTTGAAGGCTATGCAATGCCAGTGGATGGAATGTTCGATGTCTCACAAATGTCATAGTTTGTTATCATGACACACATCTAGTGCCACAGGAGTAGATGTCATGGATTTTGTATTATCGGTTGTATATGTGTATTGAGGGTGTTGGCCCCAATTTTTTACTATAAACATCATATTTGTTGAAATATATATAAAACATGGTTCTTCGACTTTACTTATATTACAATGTGTACATTGATGAGAATGTTTTCTTTTCTTTAGTTATGTGAAAAATGCCAATCTAAAATGAAATTAGCATAAGCATCAAACACATAATTAGAACTCCTAGGTATGTGATGATAAGTGATAAAATCAAAATGTCATTCTAAAAGGTGTACCCATAGGAAATTTTAGAGTAACGTAGGTTCATTCACACGATAACTATTGTTCAACTGACATACTACTAACTTGGAATCCAGGCAAACCTCCAAAGAGAGAATACCATGTGAAATGGCATCGCACAAAAGTTTTATAACATCACTATATTCGACCACATTATTCATAGATGGCCCTAGGAATACGCAATGTGAAGACCCCAATATACCCTCGGGTGACTAAACCACCCAAGCGATGGAAGCCAAGTTACTTGTATGGCGATTGACTCCATCTGTGAATCCTAAGTAGAATGAAGACTTTGTTGACATCTTCCAACCAAGAGAAAACTTGATAAGCAAGATGTAGACAAAAAATATAGGGAAATGATATATACACTAAATTACATTAGCATACAAAGAGTTATGCCCAATCTTGGGGCTCAAGCGTAATATATTTTCAAGTAGAGCCCATTCTTGGGTTTGGCCAACATGTTCCCTTGATAATATTCTAATTCATAGGATCCTTTTTCTAAGACACGTCACACAATATAGGGACCGTGCCACATGGATTTGAACTTGCCTGCCCCCAATGGTTCTTTGGCTTGATCATATAAAAGGACCAAGTCACCCTCAACATACAACCGAGGATAGACAGACTTATCGTATTGGACCTTAACACATATTTTATTTTCTTTGATGGCCATAGAGGCATCTCAAAACTGTTCATCAAGTCTCTCTAGGTGTACGAGGCATCACTCGAGATTGGAAGTTTTACGGAGGAGCGCGAATACCAATCTAAGAGAATGGATTTCACATTCAATAGGTAAGATAGACTCCACACCGTGTACTAACTTGAAAGGAGAAAATATGGTGGTAGTCTTGATCGAGGTTTGATATGCCCAAACTGTGGGATATAGAATAATATGCCAGTCATATTTGTTATGGCTGACATTTTCCTGCAAAATTGTCTCGAGAGACTTGTTGATGGCCTCTACCTTTCCATTTTCCTGGGGATATTAAAGGGAATAATGACCATGATTAAACCATAGTTTGGATTCTAGCTCTTCCATCATTTTGTTCTAAAAGTGACTGCCATGATCAGTGACAATCTCACTCGAGATTCCAAACCTGGTGATAATTTGATTGAATACGAAGAAGGAAAAAGTCTTCCCATCAGATTTAACTATAGGCATGGCCTAGAACCACTTAGTAAATTAGTGTATGGCAATGATAATGTCATGATGCCTTCTAGCCGAAGTTGGGTTGCAATCCAAAAAGTTCACCCCCCACTCGGTGAAGGGACCGATGGTAATGACGGTATGGAGAAGGTTTGGATGCAAGCGCATTTTCCAAGTGAACACCTAGAATGGGTGAAACTTCTTAACCACTTTAACACAATCTTTAAATATATATGGCTAGAAATAACTGACGTGCAAAATTTTATGGGTTGTCGCAAGCCCCGATAGATGACCACCACAAGTTCCACTGTGGCACTCATTTAGAACTAACTTGGCTTTTTCGTGAGTTAAATAATGATGAAATATATTATGTATTCCTTGACAATATAGAGTGTTGATGACGATAACGTAATCCTTAGCTTGGTATCGTACACACCATCGGTCATCTCGTGAGAGATGCTAAGGGAAATTCAATGTTTGAAGATATAGAACAATGTCTCTATACGAGGGGTCAGACGATGAGACAAGAAAAATGTGTTCATCCAGAAAATAATCAACATGAATAACATACTCTTCCAATCATGGGAAGTCATATATTAAATCTACAGATACTAGTGATTTATTGGATTTCGCAGAAGTGAAATCGAAATCAAATTCTTGTAAAATGACAATCCATTTATTGTACTTCCCCCCTATGATATGCCTAGTAAAGACATATTTAAATGGATTGACATCGACAACCACAATAGTTTTTCAAAGAAATATATAATGGCGTAATCATTGGACTGCGTGGATGACATCCAAAGCTAGGTTTTCAACATGAGAATATTTAAGCTTAGGACCAACTAAGTTTTGACTAAGATAGTAGATGACATGCTCTCAGATCTCATCATTCTCTTGAATCAAAACCATAACAATCATTTCTTCAGACGTGATGACATCAAACAAGTAATCCCTACTCTACTCAGGATACTTCAACAAAGGCGTCATTACCAAGGATTTCTTTAAGGCATCGAAAGATTCTTGGGCTCGCTCATCCTCGATAAAAGGGGTGTCCTTCTTCAAAAGACACATGAAACCCTTAGTAATGTTGGCATAGTTTACTATAAACCAATGTAAAAATTTATATTTCCCCTGTAAACCTTGAAGTTCTCGAATAGTGTGTGGGGGAGGAAATTGAAGTATTGCCTCAACCTTTAATGGATCTACCATGATCCTGGTCTGAGAGACTAAAAATCCTAGAAGACGTCCATACCTAACACAAAATATGCATTTATGAGGGTTCAACCTGATTCTATAATGACGACATCTTTCAAAAACTACTCGAAGGTGCTTAAGGTGATTCACTCTCTTACGAGAGTGAGTAGCAATATTGTCAATAGAAGCTTCACCTATATTCTTAAGAACATGGAATGCAAAGGTTATAGCATGTTGGAATGTTTCTCCGACATTTTTAAGGTCGAAAGGCATCTTTCGGTATGTGAAAGTACACAAGGAAAAATAAATGTTGTCTTATGTTGATCCTCGGGCTTAGTTTTAATTTGGTTATACCCTGAAAATGCGTCCATGAAAGAAAAAAATTCTCTTCCTGCACACTTGTTGAGAATCTGATCGATGAAAGGTGTTGGGAAGTTGTCTCTAGGACAAGCTTTGTTCAGGTCATGAAATTCCATGCATACATGGATGGTTCCTTTCTTATTATTCATGGGAACGAGATTGGATAGCCATTCACTCAAGGGAATCGACTAGATAAAGCCAACATTAAGAAGTTTCTCTACCTCTTCCTTAATAGTAGCGGCCTTTTGGGGATTGACAACTCTCATAGGTTGTTGAATAGGCTTAGAATTTGAGTAAGCTTTAATCTCATGATGGAAAATTCGAGGGTCTATTCCTGGCATCTCTTCATATGACCAAGAAAATACATCTCATAATTCCTTGAAGATCTTAATGTAGATCAATATTTCTTCTGGCGAACAATCGACACCGATGTGTACATTTTCAATCTTGCCAAGGGTACAAGAGATATCGATAATGAAGGTAGGAGAGAAACTCTGCATATTTCCTTCAGTATAAATTTTGTGCATATTAAGTGGAACTACGAGGTGAATGACTATCTCACTTAGAGTAGATTGAAAGTCATCTTATTCGATTCTAGAAAGATCTGGGAGAAAATAAGAGCGATGATGCATATTATCCCAAGGTTTGTCAGAACCATTCATGGCTTCAATGATAGCTTCTTTCGACGGAAAAGTATCATCGAGGCAGTGATGTGAACAAGACGAAGAAGTAGCCCATATAGGCTTAAGAACAAGATCCTCCCCTTCATTTGTGAGGTAATAGGATAGGGATCAACATAAGAGTCAAGAACAACTTGATACGTTATCTCCATTGTTGATAGCAGCATGGCCATTCCAACATGTAACTAACCTTCACAATACGCAGTCAAGGGAGGTAGGGTCCAAGGATCATTCAAATAGGAAGTGCATAAAGGAACCGACCTCTTTGATGAAATGGGCCTACTGGACATGGCATAAACATGTTGAATCAATTCTATGAAGTCAAAGGTACCCATAAGGGATGAATACATTCCGACACTAATATTCTCATTTGTCAGTTGAGAATTGTCGACCATGGGGATCAATGGTCCAACAGATGCACTAGGAAGAGCATACACAAAGGATAATTGGTCAACCATCACAATCTTCCCATCATGAGGTAAAAAATGAGTGTGAAAGAAGGATGATACGATGACAGTCATAGCATAAGTCCAATTGTGTCCTAGTAATAGGTTATAATCGATGACGCATGAACCACCTTGACATCCACCTCTATCATCTTCCCACTTAACTGGACCAGAAAGGCATGAAGAATACCATGAGGGAGGAATGAACAACCGTCAAAAGTAGTCAACATGGATGAAGACTAAGAGAGAGTCGGAGAGCCGATAACTTTCCAATAGATCAGGGACATCATGCATGTTCTAGTGCCTTCATCAACAATCACACACTTGATGGTATACTTTGAGTAACCCACGTGGATTTGGAATTCCACGTGGTAAGGCAAGAGAGGCTTCACGTGTGTGACTTCAAACTTTATAACTTTTGATCCACTAGGGTCTAGATATCTTAACGTAGATAGAAAGGAATTCATTTATGAAGGACATGTCTGGAGTACCTCTAGGGATGACATTCCAGAAGGGGTTTGACCTAGGTCCTCAAAAATAAAGTAATTGAGGGCGGCTCTAGCATTTTTGTTGTGGGTAGAGTACTTGAGTACTCCTTCTGGAATACAAGGCAGTGGCTGTGTTTTTTTGATCTACAAGGGCATCTCCAGAGGAGGAGGAGATTCTAGACCAGGTACAGTTTGTGGAGAACTGTAATCATGAGACCGACTGGCTACATTAACCTAAGAATTGACCATATTGATGCATAAACGATCATTGTCTTGTGCTAGTGGGTTTTGACTTCTGTCGGCCACATTTATACAATTTGAGGAGCTCAAGGCCATGTGATGGTTATGTGGGAAAGGATTCATCAGTACAACAGATTGTAGAGATAATAGCCTTGCAACTTCCACACGTTTGGGGAATATATGAGTAAGGTGATCATCTGTACAAATATTACAGGGAAATTTCACCTGACACCTTTTTTTCTTTCCCTCGCCAACATTGTTATTCATCCTCTCATTATTACCATTGTCCTTGGGTTTATTATTATTCTTCCCACCCTTACAATTATTATTACATCCTTTCTTCTAATTCTTGCCTGGTTGTTGGTTACCATTTGGGTCGGTCGATGATTGCACAGAATGTAAATCCATCCACTGAGTGGGATTAGAAGACACAGACAAAGTTGGCCCTCCTGTAGACTAGTTTATAGAGAACTCTTTCAAATGGCTTGTCATTGACTCTCCGTATTTCACATTGGCGGAGCCTATAATTCCATCAACATGAGGTCCGGGATTTTGTCTAGGATCATAGTTTGACGTCGACGCGTATGGAACAATCTTGTATAACATCCCAGACTCAACATATATGAGATCTAACTGTTGGGCTTTGAATATTGCTTCTTCCTTAGATGTAATCCCATATGTAGCAACATCCTCTGAATTAAGAGTCTTTAAATACTTAAGAAACCATTCTATCAAGAATTCCAGGGGTATGTAGGTATTGATCAACCTCTTCCATGTACGCCACTCCTGGATGTGATCCGAGATATGAGTGGCTTTGTCTTGGCATAAGGTCGACAAAATTTCTAGGCCAACATTGTAACAAAATGACAATTGGAAGTGGTTAAGGAAGACTAAAAACATCTGACTAAAGGTCCCGTATTCCTCCCTAGGTAGCTCGATATACCATTTTGTAGCAACCTCGGTGAGGGTGAATTGAAATAATCTTAACCGAATGGAATCATCATTAAGGGAATTCAAAGAGCACCATAAGTGAAAGGTGGTAACTTGATCACGAGGATCCTCTCCATTCTTTCTTTCAAATTTTAGAATATTCGAAGGAATCTTGGTGGGAATAGGGGGCTATGTAGGATCATGACACATAGGGTCATTCATCAACTTAGACAATTCTAGAATATTGAGCATGGACAAAAAAGGGAGACAAGATTGCGACATTTGGCTCGAAGCTCCCTGGAAAGATTGTGTTTGGGGAATCGTAGCCCATCCAGGGTTTTGGAAAGAACCATGGCCCTGTCTGGGATTGTAATACCCTTCTCCAATATCATTCGTAAGGGGTTGTTTGGGAATCATTCTAGTAGGAATGTTATTATGAGGGTTATAAAAACTACCCCCAATCGGAGTGGCTGTGGGTTGAGGGTTGCCCAAGGCGTTAAACTAACCTCCTCCGGTTGTGAATCTAGAGGATAAAGGTGGATTCGCCATGCCAAAAGTGTTGGTCGAAATTGTCATAGAGGAGGTGGGTGTAAAGGATGGACCATAAGCTATATCGTGTCCGCTAGGTTGGTTATTCCACCCAGAAGTAACGGGATTAGACCTGAGGTTAAAAGAAGGAATGTCTCCGATGGTAGGAGTCATTTGAGGGATCTGAGAGCCACCAAATGAGAACTAAGGATAAGAAGTACTTGTTCCCCCTAGTACAATACTATCATTAGGGCCAGCGGCTGGGATGGAGTTTGAAAACGACGATGTAAAATTTGGCATACCATAGGAAAGGACTAGAGGCCATCAGGATGGACTAAACATTATAGCTCGGTGAGTGACCAAGAGACCCAAATGGGTTTGTGGAAATAGGTTGAGTGTTCACTATAGGATGAGCAACAGTTATGATAGGTTCCCCCGATACTGCAGCCATTGTGGTTGAAGGACTTGAAGGGGTACCATTAACTATAGTAGGTGTGGGAGCCAAAGGGATCGCAGTATGTTGATGACTCGGTTCAGTACTTATCCTTGTAGAATAACAAGTCTGATAAGTGGAGGTGTGTGTACCACATTTAATAACTCTACACCTTTTAGAGGGAAAATACTCGAAATGTGGTGGTAACTGTAACAAGCGGCGAGACCTACGGGGAGGATGTTCTGGCTCCATGATGACTTAAGACTCAAGATATAAAAAAATAATCCTAAGGCCAACTAGTAATCAATGAGCAAACCAAATATACTCAAACGACCAATATGCACAAAAACAGGATAAAGTGGATGAAAGGGGCCTCCCTCCCTAAAGTAGGTATGCCTCGCCCAAGAGGGGCCTTAGAATCCCTGTTAAATATCAGAGGTATCATAATCAGTTAAAAGGGGCCTCGTAGGGTTAACAACCAATCGGTCAAATCCCCCAGAGAGGTAATACTACATAAAGATTGTGTGTTGTCTGACCCTTATCTGACCCAGGGTACCTGCAGAATAACCCCTCCATGTAACCTATGTGGTAACTAAGTCAAGCAACTAATAAACCATGGTATAACTGATGCACAAGAGAATAGTCATAATTCAGGTCCACCATATGGGAAGGGTAGAAAATCCTAAAACATTGAAAGCATCGCCTCTCACAGAAGTAAGGGTACTAGCAAGATCCCCATATATGAATAGATTGCCAGAAATATCTCTAATGCTAAGAATGTATCGGGGGGTTATCCCTTCAACCAACCTCACACGGCCTCATGATTAACTCTGGTCTAAGCAGAGCCTCATGATATTACTGATTATATGATGGATTTCTCCACTCCCTTATTCAGACACATATGTTTATTTAATATCCTTGAAGAAGTTTACTCACAAAATCCTATTCCAAGGCACTAAATCCTAAGCTAGTTTGTTCACCCTAGAAAATAAAATCGTTACTGATCAATTCTAAATTATAGCATTAATTCTAATGGCATTTCTTACTCAAAAGGTGCATTCGTGAAACTAGTGATGTTATGACTTAGCAAGTAAAATAAATGAATATAAATTCAATGGAAAGTCCTAACTCCAATTTCCAATAAATGATATGCTTCCTAAAAATGCAATTTTCAATTCAATTATGAAATTCTAAATAAAAATGCAATCTTTCTTTACATGCACTAAGATAAATGACAAAGACTCAAGAGATCAAAATGCCAATCAATGTAAAATGCCTAATATTTTTGTATTTTCAATATAAGAGAAATGAAAATGCAAGGATTGAACAATAGCTTGATATAAATACTCTACCGTGTATAGAAAGAGACAACCCAAGTAGGATATCAAGGAGAAAAAAACCCAGCCCAAGGTTCAAGGACAATCAAAATGAAAAGATGATTAGAAAGGCACCACCCAAAAATTCAACTAAAGGTATGTTTCATGTCATTCCACAGACACTTAACAGTTACTATAGAGACCCAAGAAGCCTCAATGATCATCAAAACCTACCCATCAACCACCAAACCCAACAAAAAAGAAACAAATGTTAATGTACGCGATTGTTCAAGGGAAAATCATGTATGTACACAGCTTACAGAATTCCAACACGTGTATGTACATGACAGCTAAGCAAAAACCCGTGTATATGTGTCAAAACAAAACTAGGCTAGGGAGAAGTATGAAAGACTTAGACCTAGAGTGAACATAGGTTTTCAAATAATCATATGACAAGAAACTCAATATGAACGAGAGAAATCTAAGGAGAAAAACACTCCAAACCCCGAAAAAAAAGATTCAATTCCTAGTATGGTTGCCGATTATGTTCTGAGGAAAATCTCTCTATGGCTAGGGAAAAACCACAACAGACAAAAATGACTACAGAAATCAACTCTAATATAAGGTATTCTATATAAAAAAATATGATAACTAGACAAGATAAGAGGCCTACCTCATCTAGACAGTCGATGAAGTCCAACGTTGAGCACTTGACTCAAAGAAATATACCTGCAAATAATTCTCAACAACCAAGTAACATAAACATATGGTGATAATATATGATGTTAGCACATTCAATAACATAATCCATCAACATTCATAACAAATACGCTCATGGAATAATAATTCAAATATTTGTAAGATAATAATTGGATGAGAAAATAGTATTTCTATTAATATATAATCAACATAAGTGAATGAGTTACAGACTTCTATGTTGGCACGGTTCAGAACCGAGAAACTAAGTTCCTTCCATCTGGGCCTGCACCATTTCAATCATCCACCAAAGGTAAGCTCATATAAGAGAGACAATGAAGTTATCAGTTAGTAAGGGAAGAGCGTGGGGGTTGAAAAATATGTTCAAACTTAAAGGACAAAGGGATGCAGACTGAATGTGAAGTGAATAATTTATCTAGAATTACTTTTCTCTCAAAGTTGAATTATTTGTCCTCTTCCATAGCTCGGATTTGGACCCTTTATAGCCTTCAAATGGAACTGAAGGTCCGAGTCAAAATGTTTCCAGTATATGGAAGGCCAAGGATCATTTATCTCATGACGTGACATGGAAACTCGACACCATTTTTCAATTTTGGGTAGATTTCCCGATGTACGTGGGATGTAGTGGTGCAACCTACATATGTGCATGTAATATAGTAGGAAAGTTGCATATACGTGGAAAAATTATATTTTTAGCTCTGGGATTTGTAAAACAAGGACTTCAAGTCTGCATAGGGAAATTGAAAAAGGCCTTTTGTGCAAGATTTCATGGGGTGAGGAAAATATTTCTATAACAAGTGTTGATTGCATGAATTATTTATGTTCTTAGTATTTAGAATGGTTCTCATGTTGTTGTGATTTCTTATGACTACATGGATGGTGTTACAGGTATCCCCTACAACTATTTGAGATGATATATGCTTTTTTTTTAACATAATCTTGGTTTCCATGAACTATTTCTGTTGTAAAATATATCATTTTAAATTGTGCTCATCTATTAGTTTTTCTCTAATGGGATAGGTTAGAAGTGGTTAAGTTATATTAGTTTTCTTTGAGTTTAGATTAGATGTATAATTTATTACAATGTTTTGGGGGACAATTCATTATGTTTCCCATTTTTATTCTTTTAATTCTTAGTAGTAACTAGGCCCACATACTAGTCGGAAATGATACACCAAATGAGAGTAGGTCTTACTAGGACCTACCATCGAGTGTTCTCCCTTACCTTCTTAACAGGCCATTTGGATCTGTGAGCCGAAATGGCGCTAGAAGGAGGGCCAAATGAAAAGATGATCATGTGGAGTCATTCTTATTAAATTATTTTAATTTAGTAATGGTTCCATACCATATCCCTTTATGGAGATGTTTTTTTTGGTAATGTACCCCTCAAACCTCCTAAAAATATTTTACATTTCTTGTCGCAATTTAAATTTGATGGTGAGGGTGAAACCTCTACATATAAACATGCTTTAAAATTTTGGATTTTTTTTTTCTTAAACTATTACTAATGAATGTGTCATTTGTAGGTCTTTTACTTTCACTTTAGAAAGTTAGGTCAAGAGTGGGTGCAATAATTTTTTGAATGCCTCTATTAACACATAAGAGCAGTTTATGCATCAATTTTGGAATGCTTTTGAGAATTATGATTATGATTATTTTTGTGTAGAGATATTAGATGTTAGGAAGAATTAAGATGAATCTCTTGGATATTTTCTTATTAGATTTATGCATATTTTCTATATATTACCATTCGATGATAGGCCCTCTACCAAGGATTTGATTATCCATTTAATTTCTCTTGCTAATGAAACATATGAGATAGTGGATGAAGAATCTAAATCATCTTTTAATGTACCTCTACATGTTCATTTAGATTCACATGAAAATGTTGAAAATGTTAATGGTTTAGTTGGACTCCATATGTTTGGATCTTTATTTACTATGGGTATATAAATCAAAGAAAAAATTATCTTTCATAATAAACACATGTATCCTCCCACCACTCTATTCCCTTATCTTTCCTTGTGATGAAGAAGAGACCTCTTGTGTCAAGGATTCAAGTTCAAATTTTTCTATAGTTGAAAAAGAGGAGGCGCTTTCTACAAATAATGGGACACTTCGTGTCACACTAATGATTATGTCAAGTTCTCATTACCTTATATCATATTTCCCATCAAAAGGAATGGAAGAGGAAGATATAGAGAGAAAGGCTAATGTTGATCATTCTATTAGTGAAGAAAATCTGGGCACTCATATCATGATACCTTCCTCACCAAAAGATAAAGTGGAATTAATTTCTATTGATTTAGATTTTTCTATTGTTATAAATTCTCCTAGTTAAATTAAATGGTTTTAAATCAGTTTTTTATTTTTCTTGTAAGAATGACAAAGGATTTTTGATGGACATATATTTTAGAATATAGATAGAATTGAATTCTTAAGGTCTTGTTTTTTTTTAATTGATTGATTATTATTGGAGGAACAACACACTATGTCTAGATATCCAAATACTAAAAAAATCAATGACACTAAGTGTCACATCGAAGTAAATATTGTGGGAAAGCACATAACACTTATCTCATTACTGTGATATTTAGCTAAATGAATGGAATATGAACACTTGAATCAATATATTAGTGTTATTATTTGGCATAAGTTTTATGACAACCAATATAGTTTAAGTTTACAAATTAGCTTAGTAAGCTCTTCTTAGGATTGGTTTAATTTTGGTATTTATTTCTTGTTTTTCTCATTATAATAAGTTATTCATTTAGAGGAATAGTTTTTCCCAAACTGTCTAATAGCTCATCATACCATTCTCTTCTTCTATGCAAGTTGGGAAATAGCTTGTGCAACAAGCAGTTCAGGGTTGTTTTATTTTGAAATGAAAGAAACTTAGAAAAGTGTTAATATAAACTTGGTTTCTCAAATTCCTTTGAAACATTTTTTAATAAACGAGGATTGCCACCAACTCAACAACTGATCAAAAATATATTATCAGTCATGCATTCACATATTGGTTTATGATCTAATTGATATTTGTAGTCATTTTAATGATTGTTTTGATAACCTCCATAATTGTAGTATACCCTCTTTGCCTCATCGGATTGAATACTTTAAATCTATGAGATTAATAATATATTTTATGGAAAAGAAAAAAATTTTCTTTGGTGAGGAATATGAAATGTAATTTTTTTTATTAAGAAACTCAATGGTTTCAAATATGTAGAGGACTTTTTCATGTGAATAAGTTTTGAGTGCTTAAGGGTTTATGGAATGTTTCATGTAATTGGATTTTTGAAAATATGTTTTGACTAAAATTATCTATTAATACATTTTCTATTCCCAGAATCTTTTTCTTGTATCACTAAACACCAATTATATTCGAGGATTGTGTTGTGAATTTTTTCACTAAATTATCAATTCTCGTAATCTTACTTGTTATTCATTTCAGATCTCTACCCTATGAATTTTTCTATTAGGATTGATGTTGAATAGTTAACCTTGCTTGACTAATTATTTCCCTTGGATTACTTTTCAACCTTTCAGTAAAAGTTATTTTTTCATCGTTTCCCCATATTATTACTTGTTGTTGGGTTCTCTTCTTATTTTTCAATCATTTTTCATTTTTTTGATGACTAACATTTTCTAGATTTAAGTTTCTTTTAATTTAGTTCTATTTTCATGAATTGGATTCAATTTTAGTGCTTCCTTTCTTCTAATACAATTTTATTCCATATTTTATTGTAAATGATGGTATGTTCTCTCAGTTGATTTAACTTCTTAGTCTTGATATAGGTTTTCTCTTTAAGTTTGCGTGAGGGCCTGTTCCAATTTTGGTCACATACTGAGAATTTTTTAAAATCCATAATATGCATGGGACACTCTATATGAATGAACATTCATGAATTTATTAGCTATAGGTATGGATTGATAGTTATGGCGGAACACATTTTTCATTTTGAGAATACCATGATAATCCATAAGTAAAGGAAAATATCTATCTACTCTTTTCCTCGAGTCCCGTCCACCTCATAAAAATAAGATGAACAACACTATGATGGTTTTTGGGGAGATCTGTGGGTTAAAATAAAATTTATAAAGCCTACTTAGCAAATCAAATCAACACTCATATCACCCCACTTCCTTCACACACTATTTGTGTATGCATATCTATATACAAAATTTAAGAGGGTGCACATATTTTGAAATAAAAAGGAGGTTGAAAGAACGAATAATACTGTGGGAAGTACAAGTAAAATCATTAAGGCTATGGATGATTCCTGGTAGTGGGGCTATGGTTGTATGGTTTCAAGGAAAATTCATTAGGACTATGGAAACTTGGTGGAAGTGAAGCCATTCCAAGAGAATAGATATGAGGAACACACTTATGTCGATGTTTACCTGTTATAAAAGGTGAAAACCACATGGTTAAACCAACTATAATATGAAATGTGCAGCCAAAAAAATAATTTACCTCATGAATTGGGTCTTTGAAAATGTTGTGTTAGATTACGAGTAATAGAAATATTAGGTTATATCTCTTAGAAATTTGGTGTCATTGAGGTACCCATGATTATTGAAAAATTGTCTACAGGTTTTTGAGCTTATCTTTAAAATTAAAATTTGAAGTAAAGGCCCTAGACTTCTATTGACAAATATAATTGGTTCTTGCAATGTGTCTCCATTTGTTGATGCCACAATAACTCCTCTTTACTCTTTCTTTTATAGGAGAAAGGGAAAAAAAAAACCTAATAAAATTTCATCCCTAAGGCCTAATCCTCTACTGCCCGAGCCTAATGTTAATTCTTTGTATACCTTGAGGGAGTTGGGCGTTTCATATTGATTGATGATTTTCTTGAATTAGTTTGTTGTTGATAATTGTTTGAATGGATAACTCAAATTATGCATCCTCTTTCTTAAATGTTGTGATTAATGTCTTCATCTTAATGCTTTCACATGTTTATCACACTCTTACATTTCAAACTCTAAGTTTGAATAACTAAATAACTAATCCTTCTTTTAACTTGAGACCTGTCACATTCAGTTTTTAAGACACTTATCTACAACCACCAAAGTTTACTATTGAAGAAACCAAACACTCATTTATAAGTTTTTTCAAGGAAGGGAATGCATTTTATACATTATAATGGAAAGTATATTATTAATTTCATAAATAATCTCATGTTTTCTATGGTTGTAGGAGAAAGTTCACAAGGCCACCTCATTTTCATGAACAATTTATCCTTGAAATGCATGTGGGAGATTCCCTTATCGTGTTTGCGTCTCCTAGATCTCTCTCTAGTACAGATCTTGTATCTCATTTGAAGAGAACAATCAACATTATGGACTAAGAATGGTCCTTCCCAAACCTCAGTTGGTTTTCTTTTCATCACCATTGCATTGATGAGGCTAGAAGCTTGATCTTTATCTAGAAATTTCTCCTTTGCAGGCACTCCCTCATTGAGAAGCAGGTTCACCTTGGCTTATAGTTTCCCTAAGGTATGAGGCTCTCAAGGCTATCCAATCCACTATTCTTGCAATCCTATACTAAGATATTATCGGATTTACTCTATCAGGAATACCCATTTGGAGTGTTGGGTGCAAATTTCCTTAAGAGTAGTCCAAAGCTCAAAGGCAAAAAGCGTATCGTAGCCCCTTCATTTTTCTTGTCTTATCAGGTTGACCAAATTAAGTTCATTTCGATTTTCCTAAGGTTTGAAAGGTGATATTTTTTAGACTGATCTATATCGAGTTCTTATTTTGACCTCCCCTCTCTCCAAAAACATAGGCCAAATACTTGATGAGATTTATGGATGTAGGTCCTTGCCGTGTTCTTTCTCAATACTTTCTCGCTATTTGTCATAATTAATTTCATGCATTGCGGCACGCCATAACATCCTATTCCTTGATCTGATCACATTCCCTCTCTTTGCAATCTTAGTAGGTCTACCCTCCAAGATGTTCAACTTGAATGGATTGACATGTCTCTTGCATCTCTTTGGTTTTGATATCCTTTGGTCATATGAGTCATTATTTCTAACATTGATTTGTCACCTGACGTGTTGTCTTTTTCCCCTTTCTCATTTTCCATTCATCACATCTGAATTTTAGTGTACTTGGTCGTCATACAACCTAGCTACCCACCTTCATGCTCGGTCGCTCAAAACCTACTTCATATACCTTATTCCTAATTTCAAACCCTAGGTGAGAAACCCTAATTGGTATGGAACCACAAGGGGCATAGAACCTTAAATTGTGTGTAAGTTGGCGTTATTTTCCTAATTTAATTTTTATTTTTATTTTTATATATATTTTGCATATTTTTATTTTTAATTTTATTTATCTATTTATTTTTACTTTTACTTTTATTTTTATTTATTATTTTTGTATTTATTTATTTTCATTTGTATTTTTCCCCTCATGTTTTAAAACCACATTGTTTAATTGCACTTGTGAATTTTCCATGTTTTTTTATTCCTCTTCGTTTTACTAAAGTTATACTAGATATTTATTTTTTATATGGGGAAAATCAAGTTAACTTTCAAATGTTTTTACATGGGTCAAACATGTTTTTACATGCATCAAATTTGTTTTACATTTATAAACTATTTGTTAAAAGTGTGTTTTTCATAAAACCCTAATGTACAATATTTGGATTCACATTCTCACTCCCCGTAAAATTAGAGACAATTTGATTTTTGATTTGTGTGTGTTTTATTTCCTTTTTCATTTTAATTTTATTTTTCCACTTTCCCCCTAAGTCCTCTAATGTATATTATTATCAAATTTAATTTCATTTTAATATCATAAAAATTTCTAATTTAACTTTTCCATTTTTCCCTCAATCATTAAAATTCAAGATAATATTTCATGAGAGTTCTCTATAGGATTCTTCCCATTGGAATTCTTTTTTCTTTTTTACTTCATGGTAAATTAAATTGGGAATTACCACTAAGGCACACCTCTTATCTTCATGGAATCCATTCCTCCCAAATACCTCAGAATGACGACATAATCATTTTAATATTTCTTGTTGGAACTTATACGCATTGAAAGAGAATGCAAAGGGTTTAGGCCTATGCATATGCCCTCGAAATCATATACAATAGAAAGGTTGTAATCCATGAATGTACTACCAAGGTGACTTAATTATTATCACTTCCATAATGATTTAGTCTTTCCTCTCACAAGGTTGAAGATGGTCATACAAATGTTTCTCATAATTATCATTAATGACAAGAGGAAATAAATACCTCGTCTTGCAAGGATGATGGTATTGAATCAGATTTTTATTTATCTTGTAAGCATGATAAAGGTTTCTTGATAGACATGTATTTAGAAGATAGACAGAATTGAAGAATTATGGCTCTTTTTGTTTAAATTGATTGATTCTTATTGCAGGAACAAGACATTGTGTCTACATGATCCAACTATTACAAAAATTAATGACATTAAGTGTCACATAGAAGTAAATATTGTGGGAAAACCATAGTGCTTATCTCTCAAGAATAAGGTTGTGATATTTAGCTAAATCAATGGAAGACGAACACTTCAATGACTATACTTCCTTTATTATTTTGCATAAGTTTTGTGACAACCAATATAGTTTATGTTTACATTATCTTAGAATTCTTTGCTTAGGATTAGTTTAATTTTGGTATTTGTTTTTATTTTTTCTCATTATAATAAGCTAGTCACTTAGAGGACGTGTTTTTCCCAAACTGTCTAATAACTCATCATACCATTCTCTTTTTCTATGCGGGTTGGGAAATGGCTTGTGCCACCAACTCCAACTTTTTTATTTCCTCTTGAAATGAAAGTGACTTAGGGATGTGTTAATCTAAAATTGGCCACTCAGATTTCTTTGCAACATTTTTTAATCAGCCAAGATTTCCACCAACTCAATAGTTGATCAGAAATATAGTCTCATTCATGTATTCACATATTGGGTTATGATATAGTTGATATTTGGAGTCATTTTAATGGTTATTTTGATGAACTCCATAACTATATGATCTCCTCTTTGCCTCATCGGATTGAATCATTTAAATATGCGAGATTAATAATACATTTTATGAAAAATATTTTTTTTTCCTCTTGTGAGGAATCTGAAATGTAATTTTTGTTGTTAAAAAGCTCAATGTTTTCAAATATGCAAATGACTTGTTCATGTCAAGAAATATTAAGAGCTTAGTGGTTTGTTGAATGTTTCATGTAATTGGATTTTTGAAAAACTGTTTTGACTAAACTTCTCCATTAATCCATTTTTCTAGGTTCTAGAAAGTTTTTTCTTGTCTCACTAGATACCAATTAGATTTTAGGATTGTGTTGTGAATGTTTTCACTAGATTATAAATTCTTGCAATATTGCTTGTTATTCATTTCAAATATTTACTCTAGCAATTTTTTGATTGGGATTGATGTTGAATGGTTAACATTGCTTGACTAATTATTTCCCTTGGCTTACTTTACAAGCTTTCAATGAAAATTTAATTTGTTGTTGCTGCCACATATTTATTACTTCTTGTTTGGTTCTCTTCTTATTTCTTAGATAGTTTTCATTCCTTTTGATGACAAACATTTTCTAACTTTAGTTTTCTTTTAGTTTAGTTAACTTTTCATGAATTGGGTTAAATTTTAGTTCTTTATTTCTACTTGTACAATTTTCTTCCACATTTTAATTTGAATTTTGGTATGCTTTCTTAGTTGATTTGAATTTTTAGTCTTCTTAGAGTATTGCTATTTAAATTTTCATGAGGGGATGGTCCAATTCTGGTCACATACTAAAGAAATCTTTTACAAGTCATACTATGCCTGGTTTTTTCTATCTAAATGAACATTCATGAAGTTATTAGCTATTGGTTTGTAATGATAGTTGTGTTGGAACGCATTTTCTATTTGAGCATACCATGATAATCCACAAGTAAAGGAAAGTGTATATCTACTCTTTTCTTTGAGTCCCATCTACTTCATATTAATAAGATTGTCAATACTATGATGGATATTGGGAAGACATGTGGGTTAAAATAAAATCCATAATATCTACTCATGAAATCAAAGAAATCATTGTATCACCCCACTTCATTCACACCTTATTTGTTTATGCATATATATATATATATACAAAATTGAAAAGGGTGCACATATTTCAAAACAAAAAGGAAGTTGAAAGCATTGATAATAGCATGGCAAGTGCAAGTAAACCCGTCAGGGATATGGATGCTTGATGGTAGCAGAGCTATGTTTGTATGGTATTGAGTAAACTTCATCGAGACAATGAATGGGCATTCGTAATGAAGCAATGTCGGGAAAATAAAGATAAGGAACACACTTATGTAGATGTTTGATTATTATAGAAGGTGAAAACCCATGGTTAAAGAAAAGATAATATGAAGTGCGTAGAAATTAAAATAATTTACCTCACGAATTGGATCTTTCAAAAGGGTGTGTTAGATTATAACTACTATAGGTGTTAGGTTATATATCTTAGAAATTTGGTGTCATTCTGGTACCCATGATTATTGGAAAATTGTCTTTAGTTTGCTGAAGTTATCTTTAAAATTTAGATCTAAAGTAAATTCCCTAGAATTCTGCTGACAAAGATAATTTGTTCTTCCAATGTGTCACCATTTGTTGAGGCCACAACAAACCCTCTTTACTTTTTCTTTTACAAGAGAAAGGAAAGGGGCCTTCTACTAAAATTTCATCCCTCGTGCCTAATCCTCTATTGCTTGAGCCTAATGTTAATTGTTTGTCTACATTGAGTGAGTTGGAGGTTTGATCATGATTGATGATTGTCTTGAATCAGTTTGTTGTTGAGGATTTTATGAATGGATAACTCAATTTCTTCATTCTCTTTCTTACATGTAGTTCTTAATGTCTTCATATTTATTCTTTCGCATGTTGATAATACTCTTTTGTTTCAAACAATATGTTTGAATCACAAAATAACTAATTCTTATTTTGAGTTGAGACATGACACGTGGAGTTTTTACGAAACTTATCTACAACCACCAATGATTATTGTTGAAGAAACCCAACACTCATTTATAATCTTGTTCAAGCAAGGGAATGCATTTTTACATTATAATGGAAAATATCTTCTTAATTGCATAACTAATCTCATATTTTTTTCTGTATGTTGGAGTAGGTTCACAAGGCCTTTCATTTATGAATGGATTCTTAGGATAAAATCAGATCCAAATCCATCATGAGGACTAACATAAAACAACATTATCTGTCTTTGGGGTATATCGACCTATCAAAAAATTCCTTTTGGCCTTAAAATTGTTGGAGCCACTTTCTAGTGAGTCATATCATTCACTTTTCATGACCTCAAGAACATTATTGAGGTGTATATTAATGACCTTGATTCTTGATTTCATAAGAGAACATATTGTCCCTCCGATTTACATATTGTGTTTGAGAGATGTCTTTATTATCAGATCATTTGAATCCTCACAACTGCATCTTTTGTGTTGTTTATGTGAATCTCCTTAGTTTTATCTTTTCCCACAAAGTGATCATGGTGAGTCCTTTGATGGTCAAGGCAATAGTTCAGTTGCTTCCCCTGCATACCATCTGTGAGCTTTAAATTCTACAAGGGAAAGCTAATTTCCTATGATGTTCTATAGAAAACTATGTTGAAATCATGAAGGGCTTCATGTGCTTGCTGAAAAATGGCATAACATTCATTTGGTATGATTTCACACAATCATATTTCAATGCGTTGAAGAAATTTCTCATGTCTTCCCTTTGATTTTCCCTCTGGGATTTAGCAGCGATTTGCTATTAGATCTTACAACATCAAAATGGAATATTTGTATGGTTTTACATAAGGAAGATGACATGCTTTAGGATAATTTCATATAATACCTTAGACATGGCTCAATAGGCCCTAATATCCACTATTCACATGTGGAGAAGTTAGCTTTGACATCAATTCACACGATACAAAGACTTTGGCATTATATTCTTCTTCACAAAACCATTGTGATACTTGACGTTAATCTATTCCAATATGTCTTGACTTGCCAAATTATTGAGGGAAAGAATAATAAATGGATTGTTATCTTACATGAATTACATTTGGACTTTGCGTCATCTAAGCCCAAGAAATCTTTAGTTTTTGTGGAGTTGATGTTGGAATTTCCCAAGGAAGATAATGATGATTTTATCACTAAATCAATCTCGAATGAGAACATTTTCCTTATTTCTTCTACTGACCCTTGGTATGGGGATCTAATACTATATCTCCACACTCATAAGTTCTTTTGACATCATTCGCAAGATGGGAGATGATGTAATCACCAACTGGTGAATAATTACCTGGTCATTAGTGATACTTTGTATCATCAAGGGGTGGATTCAATTCTTCAATATTGTTCAACTCATGAAGAAGTGGAGATTGTGCTTAATAATTGTCATCGTGGAACTTATGGTGGTTATGTGTCTAGGCTTCTAACAACCGAAAAAATATTGTTTCCTAGATATTTTTGGACCAAGATCTTCAAATATTGTATCGAGGTGGTTAAAAACTTTCATAATTGTCAGGATTTTACTGGAAAAATGAATGCACATCCAGATCCATTGTTTCCCATCATCATCATCTACCCATTTATTAAGTGCGGTGTGGATTTTATGACATGGCACCCAAATTCAAGTAGGGAGCAGAGATATATGAGTGTGGCCATTGACTACTTCACAAATTTAGTAGAGTCCATGGCTACATTTTCCAACGATCATGCGACAACTATACTTTTCATATTCAATCAAGTAATTTTTAGGTTCAAAGTCTTGAGAGCGAATGTCACTGACCATGACAGTCACTTTCAAAAAAATATGATGTGAGAATTAGCCTCAAATTTTAGATTCAAACAAAGAATTCATCTACTGACTACCCTCAAGTGAATGGTCAAGTGGATTATGTAAATAAGTCTCTCAAGAACGTCCTCGAATGAATGATTAATGCAGGTAAATCAAAATGGAATTTAATTCTCTATCTGACATTTTGGGTGTATACAACCTTGTTGAATACTTCCATATGTTTTTCAGTCTTCCAACTTGTTTATGGTGTTGAAGAAATTATTATGGTTGAGTGTGGAATGCCCTGGTGGAAGATATTTATTGAGCTCCTTTCGGTCACCTCAGATTCAAAGGAACACCTCATTCAACATTAGCATATTCATGAGAAGCATCGAGATGCCACCACAACAAATGAGGCACACAAAAATCATGTCAAAGTTTAGTATGAAAATAATTTCTAGCCTCGTATATTTTTTGGAGGTGATATTGTCTTGGTTTATCAAAAAAAAAAGATATTCTTGGGGTAGGAAATTTTTATTCAATGTGGCACATCGTGAGGTGTGTCCCGAAGAAAATTTATTATGAACTCGTAGATTAGGAGTGCAATGTGTTGGTTGAGCCTGTGAATGGGCTCTACGTGAAGAGGTACTATGTCTGAGTAGAAATGCCTAGGAATTTTCCCCTTTGTAATTGTTCTATATTAATAGTATTTAGAACTATCTTAGTTTTCTTTTTCTTTAGATTTTCTTACTATTTTTCTTCTCTTTTGGAAAATGTCAATGGATTCCAAAATCTTTATAGGATTCATGCATGGTTGTAGGAATCACACTCAAAGTCTTTCTTCCACCAGATGTGTTATTTATTCTCCTTTGGGTCAATTGGTGACTTCAACATGTGCCAATAATGTGGACCGCAATCAATAATGTGGCCAAAAATAGTGTTGTCATTGAACTCCTTGTGGATGTCATCTCACATGGAATTCAATCATTGTAAGTTCACCGAAATTCCTTCCTAGTAGTGTTCCAATTAAATGGAGAGTATTGTGCCCATGACCCTACTCTTCATTGGAAATTTTTGTAGGTACGTCATCATTTGGAGTTTTCTTTTGACTTTGTTACTTATGTGCACATTCCTAGAAGTCATAGTCTAGTTACTTATGCATTAGCTAATTAGGTGCTAGATTGAAATATTTTTCAGTCATAAATCAAAGGAATACATGTACATATAAGCAGTTTGTTGTATAATCACATCAATATAAATAATGGATCATCAAAATATGTATATATTATTTCGATATTCATAAAATTGGAATGTATTTATAAAATTGGCCTTCTATCCCCTATAAAATATATATATATATATGACCATTAATACATCATATATATGACTAGGACGAGGGCCCTACCATTTCAGGGGCCTTGTGATAACATACAACAATATTGACCAAATGTTGGAAGAGCCAAATTGGCAGGTCCTTGATCCGTATCATACGAAATTAGCAAGAGAGTCCATTCAGACCATTCATGTTCCTATGAACATGTTGTAACATTCTCTTTGCATCCCATCTAGGATGGTCTTTACAGCTTCCTCGACATGTATGCCATGGATATCCATGTGGTCTTACCGGTCCCACATCTCTTCATTAAGAGTTTTTTTTTCGGATGTATTTTACACCAATTTTTTTTTTTTTTGCCTCTTGAATTCTTTATTAAAATAAAATTACACAAAAATTAAATAATTTTCAAACTTAATTTTTGTTTACGTATATTGTTGAAGGCGGTGTTGGGAGGAAGTCACACGTTAGGGTCTCTCATGAAGTCTAGTCCCTCATAGGGATAGTCCTCGATCACGATAATATGTCGACAAAACCATGCAAATAACTCATCATCTTATGTGTTGGTGATACGTCTCCCTAAGAACCTCTTCATTAGATATGTCCATTGCGCCATGCAAGGTTCTTTGAACCTTGCTAGTCCAAATCCCACCCATAAACTTAGTGATGGAACTCTCTCAAATAGGAAGGAGCACATGATTATCTCATAGCCAATGTTATTCATCTTACCTAGCTTAAGTTGAGCATTCATTGATGCTAGCACGGACAAGCACTAATCAAATATTATAGGTTGCAAGCACTCACCCCATAGAAAATATGTGGGTACGATGCTTGGTGTAAGGATGGGGATCCTGCAATCTGAGTGATGGTACACATTATTATCTTTAGGTTGAGGTTTTCAACACTTCTTATTGGTATTTCTATACCAATAAGAAGTGTGGTCATATACTCTTCAGTTTTCATGCCTCCACTTCCTCATGTTCTCAAGTTTATTGTTTCTCGTCATCGAGAAACACGTATTATAAAGTAAACATCTTCAACCTCTATTTTCAAAGGTTGGCCATCCGACATAAGCCAATCCTCACCTGGGCTCCGATACCCTATTAGCACATGCAGTGGTTGATTTTATCCCCTCATATTTCCCATATTGAAAATTTTCAACAACCCATAGTTTCATGGGGTAACCACTACCTCCAAATCACCTATAGCCTTACTATCAATATCTTCATGTTCCCTCTCTCTCTAAACAATTTCCATCCTACATCATTTAGCCAAAAGGAAGAATCACATGTTTTTTCCTTTACACGACCTCATACACGTTCTAGAGAGCGAACATGTTTATATATGCTAGTTATGTATGTAACAGGTGTGTGTATGCTAGCTGTTGAGGTAACATGTGTGTATACGGAACCTTATACGTTACCCCTGTGAAATACGAGGGAATATACACCCCTCCACTATTTAAATGACTAAAGTAATCAATTTTTGACCAAATCAGCAAAACAAATGGTGAAAAATGTAGAGAAGGACGAGCCCTCTTACTTGGTATGGTACTTGGTTGTGATGATCTAGCTCCTGCAGTTGTTCATCAAATTTTAGGGGTTTTTCCAACACCAAAGTACTTTTTTTTGCTAAAATACAAATGGTATGGTAACAATTTCATTTTTTACTATTTAATAACTTTTCATACCCACTTTTTATAGTTTGGGATCCTCGTGGTTTAATTAAGCGTAATGGACCAATACTCTTGTCATAGATGAAGTTTGGTGATGATGTTTTTTTAGGTTTGATGAAAAACATTGGTGTCTTTTATCCATTTTTCCATCATTTAATTATGTATTTAATTATGTATTTGACTCTTCAATAGGTATTGTTTTTAGCTAATGGCATATACAATAGGGAGTTTTTTATTTATCTTTGCATAATCAATGTTCTTTTCATCTCTGCCTTAGTGACCATCCCACTAACTTGCGACACAAAATTTTCTCATTCATTACTTGAGTGTCATATTTTATATGGTAGATCTTAAGTTTCTTTTCATTGGTTCCTTATTTACTGCATTGGTAACCATTTGGTGCCCATGATGAACCTGTGAGCCTTATTTAGTTCCACCATGACCTTGGGATGAAGCCTCATAGCTCCTTAATATTTTTCTGGCCAATACCTGTAAAACTCTCGTATTAGGTGTAAAGTTGTAATACCCAATGGTGTGTCCATCCAATCTTTCATCCAAGTCCTTTAAAATATTTATCCTTCTATTTCTCCCCATGTTGGATGATGGGATTTCCTTAAGTCTTGTAATACCTAGTGGTGTGTTCATCCAATATTTGATCCAAGTCCTTCAAAATATTTATCCTTCTATTGCTTCCCATGTTGGATGATGGGGATTCCTTAAATCCCTCCTTCCAACAGATTCTTTCCATTGACTTCAGCTCAGGTTCTCTTTTATTAGGATCTAAAGTCTTTTTTAGAACCTTGGGGCTTGTACTCGTGAGTGCTAGTTTCACTTGCTATTGATAATGAGAATACATCAACATCCCATGATCAATGCATTCTATAAGTGTTATACATCAACTCATTCATTAACACTTGCTAGAATGTACTAGGTTCCTTCACACCCATTATGGTTATCCATGGTTTGTCTCGTGTTTGTTAACAATATACATCAATGACCGATAATCAAACAATGTTGCACAATGTTTGACTTCAAATAATCTATTCGCATGGTATAGACTTGTACCATGAAGAATTATTTCAAAGACCTCGGGTCTATAGTAGCATCACCTATTTATGTTATTTTTCGAGGTATATTGGATAATATGACTCCTTTAGATGATATTAGTACTTGTAACACCCTGAAAGTGTAACTGTACATATACTTCATAGGTTGGTAAGACAAGATGTTCTAGGTGACAACTCCTATCTGATTTAGGCCAAAATGTAACATATATATTAATAAAATACATCACCACTGTAAACTAAGTTAGATGAAACAGTATGGGACTCCATGAGAGGGAAAGGGGGCTAGGACCTTAGAGGAAAATGGCTAAGTAAAGTTCACTTAAGACAAGGAATAAAATGATATTTTCCATAAGTCCTAAGTCTTATAATATTATTTTATCCTAAACTCCTAAGTGGAGGAACAAATTTCCAAGCGAGGGATGTGTCAAAAAGAAAACATGTATATATAATATGGGGAATTTAGTGAAATTCCCAATATTCACTCACCAATTCCATTCCATTCCATCATCCCTACCTTTTCCTAGGGAGTGAGAGGTCTGAATTTTTTTTTACCTTGTAAATCCTTGGTGGTTCAAGTTGAAGAAGTAGGTTGTGAGGCCTGTGGACCATTCTCTTTCGCTAAGAAAATTGCTAGGAATAGGTTTCCCTATGTGATAGCCTAGTGGGTTCCAAAACTCTGTAAGAGTAGCTTTGTGTTCCGAGTGTTACAAAGATATGAGACTTCAAGGTTTTCCTTTTGTTGAATCCCTCATAAGGAAGTGGGAAATTCTGACAGTGACAAGAATGGGGTACATTTCCTTCGGTAGGACATGATGTGGGGAATAAGAGGTTGTGGGTAGGAACCATTGTTGGAGTTGGCACCTAGGCCTGACCTTTAT
Organism: Picea sitchensis; assembly: GCA_010110895.2. NCBI lineage: Eukaryota > Viridiplantae > Streptophyta > Pinopsida > Pinales > Pinaceae > Picea > Picea sitchensis. The sequence continues at coordinate 162,487 of SNQJ01S0001051.1, forward strand.
TGTGTTGTATGTGAGACCTTATCTTGTCTTATGTAGTGTTTTCCCTCATGGAGTCATATCCCTAGCTCGGGGGTTACCTATTGTTGAGAGTGCATGAAAAATAGAGTCTAAGACTAAAAGGAAAGTGAGACATTTGTAGTTAGTTGATGATTTCAATTAAGAGATAACTTTTCTTTTGTGTGTTTATGATATTTTTTGTATGGTTAATTATGTTAACTATGTTGTGGTTTAACTGTATGTATTTTTTATATACTATTAGGAGGTCATAATTGTGTTCATATGTAGGAAATAATAATTAATAAATGGTATCATAGACTTAAATGGGTTGAATTGAAGAAAATTTACAGATTTAGTGAGTGGACGAAGTTGATTTTTTAGTAGTGTCGCATTGATGGAGTTACAGTACTTGAGTAGGATCATTTTTTTCAATCTCTTTGATTCCATTTATTCTCCTCTCATTTTGATACATATATCCATTGTGTATTTTTCATGGCTATCATCTGTTTTGACATAGATCCACTTACTTATTTTTCATGGCCATGATCATGTATTATGTGCACATTTCATGGATCCACAATGTAATTGATTTGGCATCCATGTTTTCATCACTCCTAAGCATGGATATGTCTTCCTTAGGAAGATATTAGTCTCATACTTGATTTATTTTGTAGGTTGAGTTATGGTCTGATGTTAGGTGAACTTTTCCTTTGCCTATTGTATGGTCTACTACTCAATTATATAATGTATTTTCGTCATCAACTTCCCTTTTGAAATCACACAGTGGGGCATCTGTTATAGTGTATTTTTCCACATTATTTCATGGATGCACCTTTTCGCTTGAATCTTAAGAAAATTTAGCACTTGAACACTTAATTTTACCAATATCTTACTCAGAATTTAAAGAAAAAATCCCTTTGACTAGTCATACATTGATCTCACAAACTATGTATGCAACTTTTGATATTCCCATTACCCTTCAACAACTATCATATTCATTTATTTCGCACAAAAAAATAATGTGAGGGGAGTTCAAGGATTTATCTTGTTCATTACCTCCTATATGTTGTGTATAACTACTCCAACAAACTTTTTGAAGTACAAATACATATCAATGGGTAGAGGAGAGGAAGCATCCATTGAAGCATCATTACGTTAGTGAATTTTCACACTCTCTTTTTGTCCCAATCTTATGTTTTTATTTTACTTTTGTAATATGTGTGCATTTGATTATCTTGAAATTGGCATATTATATCCTAGTTAGTATAATTAAGAGTTACTTATTGTAACTACCTAATTTACAACCACCTTTCTCTTTATGTGTAGGTTGACAAAAAAAAGTTTTGGAGTGAAATATTGAAGAAACTATTATTATGAATTCTTTATTGCTTCTTTTCAATAGAGTTAGATCTTGTCGTGCACACTTTGTGATCTTCTAACCTAGATCATAGGGGATTTAATCCCTCTCACAACATGTTTTGTTAGAACTAATTTAGTTAGAGTAATTATCTTCCTTTTTCATCACATAATGATATTATTGTTATGGGGATTTGTCCCTCTAATCTCAACAAGCAAGTAAGAATTCTCAAGAATTTATATTCTAGCACAAGTTCGACTCGAAACATAATGATTATGATAAAAAAAATCGAAGACATCACTTACTCTAACTTTTTGTATGAAAATAACAACTTAGAGAAAGTCATTTAGTACAAATATCTCATAGTCAACGTTCATCACAAAGTCAACTATAACTATAACATTGAGAAAATGAATAATGAATTGTGGAAAGCTTATTTTCTTCTTGAAAATGACATACTTTTGTTTTTGGAAAAAAAATAAGATCTTTTGTAAAACTCTCATCAATCATGTTATCTTATATGGATGTGAATTTTTGGGCTATAAGATCTCTAAAAAGTCATGAAAGAAGATTGAAAGAAGATTGAACAAATTTAGAAATACTTTGTAATCTATAATCTGAAAAATAAAATGAGTATAACATATTCCATCTTCCTCATACAAGTTGATCTTTCCCTAATCTAGAATATGGCTATGAGTAGCTATCTAAGATGGATTTAAACACTAGTCCAGCGCACTTACAACATAAGAGGGATTGGCATTAACATGCAAGCTTTTAGCTAAATTACTCCATAATAGAGGAAGAGATCATTGTATTGAATATGGATAACAATAAAATACTCCATAATAGAAGAAGAGATCATTGTATTGAATATCTATAATAATAGACATATAAGTTTATAAATAAATTATGGTATGATAAGAAATCACATTTAAATTTAAATTTAAGAAGAAATTGTTATGTAATAAAGAATTATAAAATAAGAAAAAATTAAAAAAATATAAAGATATTATTAATCTAAATCCATTTTTTAAAATCTATATTTAAAAAAATAATAAGTAAATTAACCCTAACAAATATATTAACTCTGCAACTCATTTTATCATTTTATTAAATGAACTAAACCAGCATATAGGATCAAAGTTCTACATTAATTTAGATGCTTTAGAAGCGAAGAATTTTATTTATGAAGAAAAAAAGCACATATAAATGCGAAGCATTTCCACAGTTACTTCAATTTACAATTACAATTAACATTAAAACAAGGTCTATCAATTTTGTTTACCGTTAACACCTGTATTGTATCTTGGGTAAAGTTTGAAATATACAGACAACTTCCATATATCGAACCTTAACAGCCTTGTTAGTTACAAATATTTTCTCAACAATAATTTTCAAACGGATTCATGAAATCCTACATAGCAGGAATGACTTCTACCGCTGTAAAAAAAAACCTACATAGCGAAAACGACTTCTACCATTGTACTAAATTAATTCCAAATTAAGATTAAAACAAGGTCTATCCATTTTGTTAATGCTCAAGAACTATATTCTATCTTGACGAAAGTCTGAAATAAACAGACTTCTTCCATATATCAAACGTTAATAGCCTTGTTAGTTAGAAATATTTTCTCAACAATAAGTTTGAAACAGAGTCAGGAATGACCTTTACCACTGTCATAAAAAACCTACATAGCAGAAACGACTTCTATCTCTGTACAAAATTAATTCCAAACCAAGATTAACAATAAGTTTGAAACAGAGTCATGAAACTACACCGGGCAGGAATGACCTCTACCACTGTCATAAAAAACCTACATAGGAGAAACGACTTCTATCTCTGTACAAAATTAATTCCAAACTAAGATTAAAACAAGTTCTACCATTTTGTTAATGGTTAAGACCCATATTTGTTGTTGAATCAAGTCTGAAATAAACAGACATCTTCCATATATCAGACCTTAATAACCTTGATGGTTACAAATATTTTCTCAACAATAACTTTGAAACAGAGTGTACATGGCAGGATTGACTTCTACCACTCATAAAAAAAAAACTACATATGAGAAACGACTTCTACCACTGTACTAAACTAAATTCCAAATTAATATCAGTTTGGTTGTCATATTTCGTTATGTGATCCATGAATATCACTTCACTCAAACTACCGATAAAACTATGAATAATATCAAGTAGATTCTTTTGTTGGGCACGGAATGAACCTTGTCGTAGTACTTAGATTAAGGCTTTTCACTTCACAAGAAAAACCTGTACCATTACCTTTTGAAGAAGATAACGGCCATTTTGTGGTCTGCCAACGAAACTCAGTAACAGATAAATCACCCATTTCTATAAACGCAAGTTCACAAAACAGATTCTGGACTAGTTGAGTAAGTAACTTGGTGATCGTATTTCACGCTAATGGGTAGATCGTTTTTCAATCTCTTCGGTAGATCGTTTTCAATATATGGGTAGATCGTTATTCCATCAATTTTCATGGGTAGATCGTTCCTCCATCCACAATATTAACAACATTAGAGCCATGAGATCCTTCTTCCATCCACAACATTGGAAACATTGGAACTGGCCCAACTTAAAATTAACTTGGAAAAAAAAATATTTAAAAGAAACAATATAATAATTCAAATAATAATAACCATGCTCATATGCCAGCAATGCATTGTGTGTTGCTAAAGGTCTTCTGAGTGTTTTCTTTTATTTCCCATCGATCTGTATCGTAAGCAGAATGACATTAGATAATGTCTAAATTACAAGTCAGTGACGGAGGAACTATTTCTCATTAGAGAGCACATCTATGAGCGGTATTGACTAGAGACTAGACGCCAAAAATTGCGAACTCAAGAAATTTATGCGGAGGTAATATATTGCGAATATCGTTATTTAGGTCAAGAGCTAATTTAGAATTCGAATACTTACGAACGTGAAGGCTAAGGTGACGACAGAAGCATAGAGAGCACATACTCCTCGAACGCAGAGCCTCTGCATGTGAGCGCATGTGCTCTCTATCTCCTGTCAACAACAACACAAGCACCTTCGTTTTCTGTTTTCACTCTTCACTTTCAGCTACTCACATAGAGTTCAATTTCCCTCCTGAAAAAACATAGTTCAGACAAGATGATATAAGCTTATGTAAGTAATAAACACCAAATGACAGATCAGGCAAAGAATAACACTGTGATTAGCGGAGAGTGGGACATAATTCATTGTTATATCTAAACAAAGCGAAGCGATTGTGCAGGAAAAGATCAAGAACTGCATCTGGACCTCTTGCATTTTAATGAACAATCAGCCAGTAAGTTCGCTATATAAGGGCATTGTCTTTCCTTCCCCTCTCGGAGGGGGAAAAGTAAACTACAAGGCCACAACCGAATTGCATTGGATGCTGTAACGTCACGCAGAGCTTATCTTGAGGACCACAACTGCCCATCTTCTGGTATTCACAATGTCGTCAGGTTTGTTTAACCTACACATCCTCTTGGGAATAAAGCGATGAAAGAGCCGAAAGAGCAAAACAGAATATAGACGGACGAGAAAAAGTAGCAGTTGAAATGAAATGACTATAATGGAATAGCACCTCGTAGTACCTATCGTATTCCCCCTAGAGATTTCGATTGAGTTGGTCTAACACGCTTAGAGACCCCACATGCAGACTTCCAGTCCTAACAAATTTCCATTATCGGCCCGTTCGGGATCTTGGGGATCGACTTCTGCTTTGGTTGAATGATTCCATTGCACTTATTGCAAGTGTACAAGACACATTCTGTCAAATAGCCAAACCCATATTGCCTACAATACATTTTCAAACCAAATTTGTACCATCCCGCAACATTTCTTTTCAAATAAAGGCACGGACTTTCTCGCTTACAAAATCATAATTGAGTAAATTTATTTATTAAGAATCACAAAATCATAATTGAGTAAATTTTTTTATTAAGAATCACAGATCATTTCAGGGTAGTTTGAACATTTATTTTTTTTGTTATTTTAACGATTTTCTTTGATTTTCTTTGAAATTGGGTGAGTAATGGTTGGATTTGCGGAATTGAGTGGCTAAGTTTGTATAATCGAAGTGCCTCAAAGCTTTTCAACAAACTTAATCTATTTATGGATTCCATTTATGAATTCAGAAAATGCAATTTAAACAAAAGAAAATAACTATTTTGTCCAAATTTACATGGCCAACTATAAACAAAAATAAAACATTTAACTAAAGTGGATCATTTGACATTTTCATATTAATATAGTTAAAGGTAAGAAACAATTTCATACATGGCCATCATAGAATGTGTCTTGATATATGGTAATTAATAGCAATTCTTTTGATATATGATGATGATGATGACGATGATGCCTTGCAATTCTTTAGCTTCAAAATCTAAGAGAATATGCTTTTCATCTTCAACACTCTTATTTTGTCCAATTGCTTTTTAGGAATTGACCAACATGGGGTTTCACTATGGAGCTAATGAGAATTTATCCTTATTTTCAACAATGCTTGCTTTTTTGTTTACACAATAGAGAGATATTTTTTATCTTCTAGATTAGTGTTGATTATCTCCTTATAATACCTTAATTATATTTTTTCCGTGATTCTCCAATGGCTTAGCCAAGACTCGACATCTTTATGGCATCCTCGCTTGAGGAGAAGGTGGTTATGGCTAGATTTTGAAGCAATTTAAGGAAGCGTATTATCTTCCATATTGTTTAACCTGTTCTTATGTATTATGTATTTAGTCAAAGCCATGCTCTAAATGGGGGGAAGGGTTTCCTCTAAGAGGAGAATATAATATGGAGTATTTCCTTTTATTTTGAGATTATAGGTTATGAAGTTCTTTTGGATTTTATCTATCTTTCTCCATGATTCTCGAGAGATATTGAATCTCCAAAATTCACATCTATATAGAATAACAAGAGTAACAAGTCTCAAAGAGGAGTATTTTATTATCCCATATCGAAAGATCAACTAATTTACTATTTTTTTCAAGCCCATAATAAGCTTTCCATTGTCCTTTTATCCTTTTCTAAATGTTACAATTCCAGTTAAGATTGAGGTGAATATTGATTCCAAGATATTTGTATGAAGTCACTTACTCCAAGTTGTTTTTTTCATATACAAAAGTATCATATGTGATCTTATTGGGTTTAATGATCATGACTTTTTTTTGTCACTATTAACAACCATACCCATATTGGGGCAAAAATCCTTGAGGATTCTTAGTTTTTGTCCAAGATCATGGGGAATGCTCACCATCATAACAATATCATCAACATAAAGAAGAAGATTGATGACTATACCAGTGAGAGTTGGCACGACAAAACCCGCTTCTTATAGAAACACTCTTCTAACTTGTCAATGTATATGCCAAAAATGGTAGGGGACAAGGGACAACCTTTCTTGAATCCAATATTGAAGTAAATTTATTTTGAATAGCCCTTGGTGTTCTTAAACATGGATATAATGTTTTCATACAACCTTATAGCAACAATCCTCAACTCGAAAGGCACGTTTATCTCTTGGAACCTATCCCAATGATTTTTCTTAGGAACTATGTCAAAATCTTTTCTAGATTCAACAAAATAACACAAAACATTGCTTTTTGTATTCTGGGATGCCTTTGTAATGATGTTGAGGGTAACGATATAGTCCATAGTTGAATTATATATCCTAAATATGGCCTAGCATTTAGGTATTTTACCATTACTTTCTAGCTAAAGCCTAATCTATTTTTGCGAAAGAATTATGTATAGCTTGGATAAAATTGAGATAATCATAATGGTCCTATAATTAGAGGCAATGTTTCTATTCCCATTTTTAAATATAGGTACAATGAGGCTTTGTGTCCAATGTCCATGGTTTAGGAAAGCCCTACTTGAATGCTAGATTGAAGAGTTTGTGTATGTGAGGGATGAGAATAGACCCTCCAATATTAAAAATTTAATCTTGGAATCCTTCAATGCCCTTAGCTTTCCAATTTGCAGGGTTCTTAACCCAAAACTTTATGTCATCCAAAGAAAAAACTGCATCCTTTGTAGGAAAAATAGGAATGGCTTCCATGGCATTGGGAAACTTGTAAATACTTTTAAGGTAGGAATTTGAGTTCATTAATGGAATCATATTATTTTCCTTAGTATTTCAAATTAAAATTTTCCTCCATAACTTCTAAGTATCAAGCTTAGAAAGGTCTCAAAGCTGATCTTTCCTTTTATTTACATAGTACATTCTTTTCCTATTAATTAGGGATTTGTATGTATTGATATTATCGAGTTTCAAGGACTCATTATAAGCATCCCTATTGTCTTTCCTAGAAATTTTAGGTTCTTTATCATACTAAAGGTTGGTTTTTCTATTTTTATTTTCAGAGGACACCTCAAAAGAGAACTCACTAACAAAAGTGGAAAGTGGAAAAGGTAATTGTGAAATTACGATAGAGGTATTCAATTTTTTCCTTATAAGTTAGGATATGTAATTCACTATTTAAATCGTTTAAGGAAAGATCAGTTTTACTTTTTTAAAACAATCATTTCCTTCAATTATTCAAATTTTCTTCAATGGTGCTCCTCTGCATGGAAAAGTTTAGAGTTAGGGTTAAAGGTCTATGATCAAGGTCTGGTTCATGGTCATTTAAAAGGTCAAAAGTTATTATTTTGTTGGGAACAAGGATATTAAATACCACATAATCCATGACACTACTACCTAAACCATGAATGCAAGTAGTATTGTTGGATTTTGGCCACTTCATTACTCCATTGCAAATTATTAGGTCTTGAGAATTAGAGATCTTGACTACCTTAGTACTGGACGAGTTCTCTGTTAGGTCTTTAGAGATTCTTTTGTAGCTATTAGCTAAAACAAGGTCATCATCTAGCCATAAAAGATTATGGCTAGATTCATTGCTTAAAATAATGTCTTGGTTAGTTGAAATTATAACATTAAATTCTCATATCATGATCATATTACCTTCATTACACAAACTATAAATTTCTTATTATAAAGTATTATAGAACCAATTTCTATCTAGATTTTTTTCTTATATAAAGTAGAATTAATAGTTGTAAAATAACATATTTGTATATACATATTCTTAGCATTGATGTCTACAATTTATATCCAAATGTATTAATTGAGAGGGTCGATCTTGCACTAGTGTCAATGCAAACCTGGAAAAACAACATTCTATTAACTTGGAGGGATTATTAAAGGTACCTTTACAATGAATTTGAATATGGTGTAAGAAGATGAAACGTATGAAATAGAATTATCTTTCTAAGTATACAACTTTTATTCATAGAAATTGTGAATAACTATGCTAAATTTTATTTTATATAATAGTGGTATATTATTTTTCCAACAAAATATAAGGTATATGTTTTTGTTCGTGGAGGTGTTGAGTACCTTAACGATGGAATTTCATTCCAAAAACTTCTATACTTGTATAGAACGTGTTTTCTTGTGCCGAGTATTTTTTGGAAATTAATAATAATAATTTTATATATTTTTAGAATTATCAAAGTCAACATATCCGTGAAATTACAATGTCTTTTGTTCATGCAGGCTAAGAGGGTCTTAACATGATCAATGTATTTTTTATTTCTTTTAGATCGCAGATACGAGTCTCCTCTAGTTCAACATATAACACATTCAAGAAATGGTTAAGATGAAAAAAGTTATAGTAGAAATAAGAGAGGTATGTATTCTAGGATTCTCATATATGTCAAGACAAAAATAGATTAACAATAACAAGCATTATTAATTTGAAAAAAAAAATGTATATTTGAAATCTACACATCCAAATCTATCTGTGTCTATAGTTCTGTCAGTAACTGAATTATGTAGCATATAGAAAAATAATGTCAAAAACAAAGATATGGAGATGAATTCATAAAAATAGAGGTTTTTATATATTTGTAAACCCAACTACTAGGTTTTTCAACCTGAACCTAAATCCAAGGCAACCGACTTAGCAAAAACATATGATAGGGTTGTCACTCTCAACCGAAAAATTGTAAGTCAAATAACGCACGTGCGCTTTAGGAATGTGTGCACATTCCTACAATGTTCATTTGTTACTAAAGGGTGGATGCATTATGAGCAATAAGAACCTGTGTGTGTTCCTATTAACACAAATAAATTCCCTCTCTCCATCTCCTTCCTCCCCCCTCTGGCCTCTCTCCCTCCCTCCCTCCATCATCCTCTCTTTCCCTCTGACGTCATTCTCCCTATCCCTACCTCATTCTATCCCCCCCTTCCCTCTGCGTCTAACTCTCACT
>SNQJ01S0001051.1:172139-194088 GCA_010110895.2 Picea sitchensis
CTTTGTTTAGATATAACAATGAATTATGTCCCACTCTCCGCTAATCACAGTGTTATTCTTTGCCTGATCTGTCATTTGGTGTTTATTACTTACATAAGCTTATATCATCTTGTCTGAACTATGTTTTTTCAGGAGGGAAATTGAACTCTATGTGAGTAGCTGAAAGTGAAGAGTGAAAACAGAAAACGAAGGTGCTTGTGTTGTTGTTGACAGGAGATAGAGAGCACATGCGCTCACATGCAGAGGCTCTGCGTTCGAGGAGTATGTGCTCTCTATGCTTCTGTCGTCACCTTAGCCTTCACGTTCGTAAGTATTCGAATTCTAAATTAGCTCTTGACCTAAATAACGATATTCGCAATATATTACCTCCGCATAAATTTCTTGAGTTCGCAATTTTTGGCGTCTAGTCTCTAGTCAATACCGCTCATAGATGTGCTCTCTAATGAGAAATAGTTCCTCCGTCACTGACTTGTAATTTAGACATTATCTAATGTCATTCTGCTTACGATACAGATCGATGGGAAATAAAAGAAAACACTCAGAAGACCTTTAGCAACACACAATGCATTGCTGGCATATGAGCATGGTTATTATTATTTGAATTATTATATTGTTTCTTTTAAATATTTTTTTTTCCAAGTTAATTTTAAGTTGGGCCAGTTCCAATGTTTCCAATGTTGTGGATGGAAGAAGGATCTCATGGCTCTAATGTTGTTAATATTGTGGATGGAGGAACGATCTACCCATGAAAATTGATGGAATAACGATCTACCCATATATTGAAAACGATCTACCGAAGAGATTGAAAAACGATCTACCCATTAGCGTGAAATACGATCACCAAGTTACTTACTCAACTAGTCCAGAATCTGTTTTGTGAACTTGCGTTTATAGAAATGGGTGATTTATCTGTTACTGAGTTTCGTTGGCAGACCACAAAATGGCCGTTATCTTCTTCAAAAGGTAATGGTACAGGTTTTTCTTGTGAAGTGAAAAGCCTTAATCTAAGTACTACGACAAGGTTCATTCCGTGCCCAACAAAAGAATCTACTTGATATTATTCATAGTTTTATCGGTAGTTTGAGTGAAGTGATATTCATGGATCACATAACGAAATATGACAACCAAACTGATATTAATTTGGAATTTAGTTTAGTACAGTGGTAGAAGTCGTTTCTCATATGTAGTTTTTTTTTTATGAGTGGTAGAAGTCAATCCTGCCATGTACACTCTGTTTCAAAGTTATTGTTGAGAAAATATTTGTAACCATCAAGGTTATTAAGGTCTGATATATGGAAGATGTCTGTTTATTTCAGACTTGATTCAACAACAAATATGGGTCTTAACCATTAACAAAATGGTAGAACTTGTTTTAATCTTAGTTTGGAATTAATTTTGTACAGAGATAGAAGTCGTTTCTCCTATGTAGGTTTTTTATGACAGTGGTAGAGGTCATTCCTGCCCGGTGTAGTTTCATGACTCTGTTTCAAACTTATTGTTAATCTTGGTTTGGAATTAATTTTGTACAGAGATAGAAGTCGTTTCTGCTATGTAGGTTTTTTATGACAGTGGTAAAGGTCATTCCTGACTCTGTTTCAAACTTATTGTTGAGAAAATATTTCTAACTAACAAGGCTATTAACGTTTGATATATGGAAGAAGTCTGTTTATTTCAGACTTTCCTCAAGATAGAATATAGTTCTTGAGCATTAACAAAATGGATAGACCTTGTTTTAATCTTAATTTGGAATTAATTTAGTACAATGGTAGAAGTCGTTTTTGCTATGTAGGTTTTTTTCTTACAGCGGTAGAGGTCATTCCTGCTATGTAGGATTTCATGACTCCGTTTGAAAATTATTGTTGAGAAAATATTTGTAATTAACAAGGCTGTTAAGGTTCGATATATGGAAGTTGTCTGTTTATTTCAAACTTTACCCAAGATATAATAAAGGTGTTAACGGTAAACAAAATTGATAGACCTTGTTTTAATGTTAATTGTAATTGTAAATTGAAGTAAATGTAGAAATGCTTCACATTTATATGTGTTTTTTTTCTTCATAAATAAAATTCTTCGCTTATGAAGCATCTAGATTAATGTATAACTTTGATCCTATATGCTGGTTTAGTTCATTTAATTAAATGATAAAATGAGTTGCAGAGTTAGTATATTTGTTAGGATTCTAGATTAATGTATAACTTTGATCCTATATGCTGGTTTAGTTCATTTAATTAAATGATAAAATGAGTTGCAGAGTTAGTATATTTGTTAGGATTAATTTACTTATTATTATTTTTAAATATAGATTTAAAAAAATGAATTTATATTAATAATTTCTTTATATTTTTTTTATTTTTATTTTTAATAATTCTTTATTATATAACAATTTCTCATTCCTTATCACACCATAATTTATTTATAAACTGGTATGTCTTACTATTTATATTGTTATCGATATTCAATACAATGATCTCTTTCTCTATTATGGAGTATTTTATTGTTATCCATATTCAATACAATGATCTCTTCCTCTATTATGGAGTAATTTAGCCAAAATCTTGCATGTTAATGTCAAACCCTCTTATGTTGTAAGTTTGTTGGACTAGTGTTTAAATCCATCTTAGATAGCTACTTAGAGCCATATTCTGAATTAGGGAAAGACCAACTTGTATGAGGAAGATGGATATATTATACTTATTTTAGTTTTAAGATTACAGATTACAAAGTATTTCTAGATTTGTTCAATCTTCTTTTATGATTCTCTAGAGATCTTATAGCTCAAAAATTCACATCCATATAAGATAACATGATTGATGAGAGTTTAAAAAAAGATCTTATTTTTTTTCCAAAAATAAAAGTCTCTCATTTTCAAGAAGAAAATAAGCTTTCCACAATCCATTAATCATTTTCTCAATGTTATAGTTATAGTTGACTTAGTCATGAAGGTTGACTATGAGATATTTGTACTAAGTGACTTTCTCTAAGTTGTTATTTTCATACAAAAAATTAGAGTAAGTGATGTCTTTGAATTTTTTTATCATAAACATTATGTTTTGAGTCAAACTTGTGCTAGAATATAAATTCTTGTGAATTCTTAGTTGCTTGTAGAGATTAAAGGGACACATCCCCATGACAATAATATCATTATGTGATGAAAAAGAAAGATGATTACTCTAACTAAATTAGTTCTAACAAAACATGTTGTGAGAAGGATTAAATCCCCTATGATCTAGATTAGAAGATCACAAAGTGTGCACCACAAGATCTAACTCTATTCAAAAGAAGCAATAAAGAATTCATAACAATACTTGCTTCAATATTTCACTCCAAAACTTTCTTTGTCAACCTACACATAAAGAAAAATGTGGTTTGTAATTAGGTAGTTACAATAACTAACTCTTAAATATACTAACTAGGATATAATATGCCAATTTCAAGATAATCAAATGCACACATATTACAAAAGTAAAATAAAAACATAAGATTGGGCTAGCTTTAAATGATGCTTCAATGGATGCTTCCTCTCCTCTACCCATTGATAAGTATTTATATTTCAAAAAGTTTGTTGTAGTAGTTATAGACAACATATAGGAGGTAATGAACAAGATAAATCCTTGAACTCCCGTCACATTTTTTTTTTTTTCGAAATAAATGAATATGATAGTTGTTACATTTTTTTTTTTTTCGAAATAAATGAATATGATAGTTGTTGAATGGTAATGGGAATATCAAACATTGCATACATAGTTTGTGAGATTAGTGTATGACTATCCAAAGGCATTTTTTCTTTAAATTTTGAGTAAGATATTGGTAAAATTAAGTTTTCAAGTGGTAAATTTTCTTAAGATTCAAGCGAAAAGGTGCATCCATGAAATAATGTGGAAAAATACACTATAACAGATGCCCCAATGTGTGATTTCAAAAGGGAAGTTGATGACGAAAATACATTATATAATCGAGTAGTAGACCTCACAATAGGCAGAGGAAAAGTTCACCTAACATCAAACCATAACTTAACCTACAAAAAAAATCAAGTATGAGACTAATATCTTCCTAAGGAAGACATATCCATGCTTAGAAGTGATGAAAACATGGATGCCGGATCAATTACATTGTGGATCCATGAAACGTGCATAGAATACATGATCATGGCCATGAAAAATAAGTAAGTGGATCTATGTCAAAATAGATGATAGCCACGAAAAATACACAATGGATATATGTATCAAAACGAGAGGAGAATAAATGGAATCAAAGAGATTGAAAAAAATGATCCTACTCAAGTACTATAACTCCATCAATGCACCACTACTAAAAAATCAACTTCATCCACTCACTAAATCTGTAAATTTTCTTCAATTCAACCCATTTAATTCTATGATACCATTTATTAATTATTATTTCCTACATATGAAAACAATTATGACCTCCTAATAGTATATAATAAATATATACAGTTAAACCACAACAGAGTTGACATAATTAACCATACACAAAATATCATAAACACACAAAAGAAAAGTTATCTCTTAATTGAAATCATCAACCAACTACAAATGTCTCACATTCCTCTTAGTCTTAGACTCTATTTTTCATCCACTCTAAACAATAGGTAATCCCCAAGCTAGGGATATGACTCCACGAGGGTAAACACTACATAAGACAAGCTAAGGTCTCACATACAACACAATAAAGGTCAGGCCTAGGTGCCAACTCCAACAATGGTTCCTACCCACAATCTCTTATTCCCCACATCATGTCCTACCGAAGAAAATGTACCCCCTTCTTATCACTGTCAGAATTTCCCACTTCCTTTCAAGGGCTTCAACAAAAGGAAAACCTTGAAGTCTCATATCTCTGTAGCACTCGAAACAAAAAGATACTCTTACAGATTTTTGGAACCCACTAGGCTATCACATAGGGAAACCTATTCCTAGCAATTTTCTCAGTGAAAGAGAATGGTACACAAGCCTCACAACCTACTTCTTCAACTTGAACCACCAAGGATTTAGAAGGTAAAAAAAAATTCAGACCTCTCACTCACTAGGAAAAGGTAAGGATGATGGAATGGAATGGAATTGATGAGTGAATTATGGGAATTTCACTAAATTCCCCACATTATATATGCATGTTTTCTTTTTGACACGTCCCTCACTTGGAAATTTGTTCCTCCACTTAGGAGTTTAGGATAAAATTATATCATAAGACTTAGGACTGATGAAAAATATCATTTTATTCCTTGTCTTAAGCATGCTTCACTTAGCCATTTTCCTCTAAGGTCCTAGCCCCCTTTCCCTCTCATGGAGTCCCATACTGTTTCATCTAACTTAGTCTATAGTGGTGATGTATTTTATTAATACATAAGTTACATTTTGGCCTAAATCACATAGGAACTCTCACCCAGAACATCTTGTCTTACCAGTCTATAAAGAATATGTACATTTACACTTTTTGGGTGTTACAAGTACTAATGTCATGTAAAGGAGTCATATTATCCAATATACCTCGGAAAATAACATAAATAGGTGATGCTACTATAAACCTGAGGTATTTGAAATAATTTGTCATGGTACGAGTATATACCATGTGAATAGATTATTTGAAGTCGAACATTGTGCAACATTGTTTGATTATCGGTCATTGATGTATATTGTTAACAAACGTGAGACAAACCATGGATAACCATAATGGGTGTGAAGGAACCTAGTACATTCTAGCAAGTGTTAATGAATGAGTTGATGTATAACACTTGTAGAATGTATTGATCATGGGACATTGATGTATTCTCATTATCAATAGCAAGTGAAACTACCACTCAAGAGTACATGCCCCAAGGTTCTAAAAAATACTTTAGATCCTAATAAAAGAGAACCTGAGATGAAGTCAATGGAAAGAATCTGCTGGAAGGAGGGACTTAAGGAACCCCCATCATCCAACATGGGGAGCAACAGAAAGATAAATATTTTGAAGGACTTGGATCAAAGATTGGATGGACACACCACTAGGTATTACAAGACTTAAGGAACCCCCATCATCCAACATGGAGAGCAATAGAAGGATAAATATTTTAAAGGACTTGGATCAAAGATTGGATGCACACAACACTAGGTATTACAACTTTACACCTAATACGGGAGTTCTACAGGTATTGGCCAGAAAAATATTGAGGAGCTATGAGGCTTCATCCCAAAGTCATGGTGGAGCTAAATAAGGCTCACGGGCTCATTATGGGCACCAAATGGTTAGCAATGCAGTAAATAAGGAACCAATGAAAAGGAACTTAGGATCTACCATGTAAAATATGACACTCAAGTAATGAATGAGAAAATTTTGTGTCGCAAGTTAGTAGGATTGACCCTAAGACATAGATGAAAAAGGTAAAGATAAAAATGACATTGATTATGCAAAGATAAATAAAAAATTCCATATTGTATATGCCATTAGCTAAAAACAATACCTATTGAAGAGTCAAATACATAATTAAATGATGGAAAAATGGATAAAAGTCACCAATGTTTTTCATCAAACCTAAAAACCATCATCACCAAACTTCATCTATGACAACAGTATTGGTCCATTACGCTTAATTAAGCCACGATGATCCCAAACTATAAAAAGTGGGTATGAAAACTTATTAAATAGTAAAAAATGAAATTGTTACCCTACCATTTGTATTTTAGTCAAAAAAAAAATGACTTTGGTGTTGGAAAAACCCCTAAAATTTGATGAACGATTGCCGGAGCTAAATCATCACAACCAAGTACCATCAGGACCAATTAAGAGGGCTCGTCCTTCTCTACATTTTTCACCATTTGTTTTGCTGATTTGGTCAAAATTTGATTACTTTGGTCATTTAAATAGTGGAGGGGTGTATATTCCCTTGTATTTCACACGGGTAACGTATAAGGTTCCCTATACACACATGTTACCTCAACAGCTAGCATACACACACCTGTTACATGCATAACTAGCATATATAAACATGTTCTCTCTCTAGGACGTGTATGAGGTCGTGTAAAGGAAAAAACATGTGATTCTTCCTTTTGGCTAAATGATGTAGGATGGAAATTGTTTAGAGAGAGAGAGGGAACATGAAGATATTGATAGTAAGGTTTTGGCTAAATGATGTAGGATGGAAATTGTTTAGAGAGAGAGAGAGGGAACATGAAGATATTGATAGTAAGGTTATAGATGATTTGGAGGTAGTGGTTACTTTATGAAACTATGGTTTGTTGAAAATTTTCAATATGGGAAATATGAGGGGATAAAATCAACCACTGCATGTGCTAATAGGGTATCGGAGCCCAGATGAGGATTGGCTTATGTCGGATGGCCAACCTTTGAAAATAGAGGTTGAAGATGTTTACTTTATAATACATGTTTCTCGATGACGAGAAACAATAAACTTGAGAACATGAGAAAGTGGAGCATGAAAACTGAAGAGTATATGACCACACTTTTTATTGGTATCAATAAACTTGAGAACATGAGAAGGTGGAGGCATGAAAACTGAAGAGTATATGACCACACTTCTTATTGTTGAGAACATGAGAAAGTGGAGCATGAAAACTGAAGAGTATATGACCACACTTTTTATTGGTATCAATAAACTTGAGAACATGAGCTGGTGGAGGCATGAAAACTGAAGAGTATATGACCACACTTCTTATTGGTATAGAAATACCAATAAGAAGTGTTGAAAACCTCAACCTAAAGATAATAATGTGTACCATCACTCAAATTGCAGGATCCCCATCCTTACACCAAGCGTCGTACCCACATATTTTCTATGGGGTGAGTGCTTGCAACCTATAATATTTGATTAGTGCTTGTCCGTGCTAGCATCAATGAATGCTCAACTTAAGCTAGGTAAGATGAATAACTTTGGCTATGAGATAATCATGTGCTCCTTCCTATTTGAGAGAGTTCCATCACTAAGTTTATGGGTGGGATTTGGACTAGTAAGGTTCAAAGAACCTTGCATGGCGCAATGGACATATCTAATGAAAAGGTTTTGAGGGAGACGTATCACCAACACATAAGATAATGAGTTATTTGCACGGTTTTGTCGACAGATTATCGTGATCGAGGACTATCCCTAAGAGGGACTGGACTTCATGAGAGACCCTAACGTGTGAGTTCCTCCCAACACCGCCTTCAGCAATATAGGTAAAAAAAAATTAAGTTTGAAAATTATTTAATTTTTGTGTAATTTTATTTTAATAAAAAATTCAAGAGGCAACCAATAAAAAAGTTTTCGGTGTCAAAGATATCTGAAAAAAAACTCTTAATGAAGAGATGTGGGACCGGTAAGACCACATGGATATCCATGGCATACATGTCGAGGAAGCAGTAAAGACCATCCTAGATGGGATGCAAAGAGAATGTTACAACATGTTCATAGGAACATGAATGGCCTGAATGGACTCTCTTGCCAATTTCGTATGATACGGATCAAGGACCTGGCAATTTGGCTCTTGCAACATCTGGTCAATATTGTTGTATGTTATCACAAGGCCCCTGAAATGGTAGGGCCCTCGTCCTAGTCATATATATGAAGTATTACTGGTCGTGTATATATATATATATATATATGGGGATAGAACGCCAATTTTGTAAATACATTATATATATATATAAGGGGATAGAACGCCACTTTTATAAATACATTCCACATTTGTGTACTTGATGAATATCGAAATAATATATACATAGATGAGTCATTATTTATATTGATGTGATTATACAACAAATTGCTTATATGTACATGTATTTCTTTGATTTATGACTAAAAAATATTCCAATCTAACACCTAATTAGCTAATGCATAAGTAATGAGACTATGACTCCTAGGAATGTGCACATAAGTAACAAAGTCAAAAGAAAGCTCCAGACGATGATGTACCTACAAAAATTTCCAATAAAGAGTAGGGTCATGGACACAAAACTCTCCATTTAATTGGAACACTACGAGGAAGGGATTTAGGTGAACTTACAATGATTGAATTCCATGTGAGATGACATCCACAAGGAGTTTAATGACAACACTATTTTTGGCCACATTATTGATTGCGGTCCACATTATTGGCACATGTTGAAGTCAACAATTGGCCTAAAGTAGAATAAATAACCCATCTGGTGGAAGAAATATTTTGAGTGTGATTCCTACAACCATGCATGAATCCTATAATGATTTTGGAATCCATTGACATTTTCCAAAAAAAAAAGAAAAATAGTAAGAAAAACTAAAGAAAAAGAAAACTAAGATAGTTCTAAATACTATTAATATAGAACAATTACAAAGGGGAAAATTCCTAGGCATTTCTACTCAGACATAGTACCTCTTCACGTAGAGCCCATTCATAGGCTCAACCAACACATTGCACTCCTAATCTACGAGTTCGTAAGAACTTTTCTTCAAGACACACCTAACAATGTGCCACATTGGATAAAACTTTCTTACCCCAAGGATATCTTTTTTTTGTTGATAAACCAAGACAATATCACCTCCAGAAAATATCTGAGGGTAGAAATTATTTTCATACTAAACTTTGACATGATTTTTTTGTGCCTCATTTGTTGTGGTGGCATCTCGATGCTTCTCATGAATATGCTAATGTTGAATGAGGTGTTCCTGTAAATCTGAGGTGACCGAAAGGAGCTCAATAAATATCTTCAACTAGGGCATCTCACACTCAACCATAATAATTTCTTCCACACCATAAACAAGTTGGAAGACTGAAAAACCTATGGAAGTATTCACCAAGGTTGTATACGCCCATAATGTCAGATAGAGAATTAAATTCCATTTTGATTTACTTGCATTAATCGTTCATTGGAGGACGTTCTTGAGAGACTTATTTACATAATCCACTTGACCATTCACTTGAGGGTAGTCAATAGATAAATTCTCTTGTTTGAATCTAAAATTCGAGGCTAATTCTCACATTGTATTTTTTTGATAGTGACTCTCATGGTCAGCGACATTCGCTCTCAAGACTTTGAACCTAAAAATTACTTGATTGAATATGAAAAGTATAGTTGTCTCACGATCGTTGGAAAATGTAGCCATGGACTCTACTAAATTTGTGAAGTAGTCAATGGCCACACTCATATATCTGTGCTCCCTAGTTGAATTTGGGTTCCATGTCATAAAATTCACACCGCACTTAATAAAGGGGTAGATGATGATGATGGGAAACAACAGATCTGGATGTGCATGCATTTTTCCAGTAAAATCTTGACAATTATGAAAGTTTTTAACCACCTCGATACGATATTTGAAGATCGTGGTCCAAAAATATCTAGGAAACAATATTTTTTCGGTTGTTAGAAGCCTAGACACATAACTACCATAAGTTCCACCATGACAATTATTAAGCACAATCTCCACTTCTTCATGAGTTGAACAATATTGAAGAATTAAATCCACCCCTTGATGATACAAAGTATCACTAATGACCAGGTAATTATTCACCAGTTGGTGATTACATCATCTCCCATCTTGCGAATGATGTCAAAAGAAATTATGAGTCTGGAGATACAGTATTAGATCCCCATACCAAGTGTCAGTAGAAGAAATAAGGAAAATGTTCTCATTCATGATTGATTTAGTGATAAAATCATCATTATATTCCTTAGGAAATTCCAACATCATCTCCACAAAAACTAAAGATTTCTTGGGCTTAGATGACACAAAGTCCAAATGTAATTCATGTAAGATAACAATCCATTTATTATACTTTCCCTCGATAATTTGGCAAGTCAATACATATTGGAATAGATTAACATCAAGTATCACAATGGTTTTGCGAAGAAGAATATAATACCAAAGTCTTTGTATGGCGTGAATTGATGCCAAAGCTAACTTCTCCACATGTGAATAGTGTATATTAGGGCCTATTGAGCCATGTCTAAGGTATTAGCTGAAATTCTCCTAAAGCATGTCATCTTCCTGATGTAAAACCATACAAACATTCCATTTTGATGCTGCAAGATCTAATAGCAAATCGTTGCTAAATCCTAGAGGACAAATCAAAGGGATGACATGAGCAGTTTCTTCAATGCATCGAAATATGATTGTGTGAAATCATACCAAATGAATGTTATCCCATTTTTCAACAAGAACATGAAGCCCTTCATGATTTCAACATAGTTTTCTATAGATCATAGGAAATTAGCTTTCCCTTGTAGAATTTGAATCTCATAGATGGTATCCAGGGGAAGCAACTGAACTATTGCCTCGACCATCAAAGGACTGACCATGATCACTTTGTGGGAAATGATAAAACTAAGGAGATTCCCATAAACAACACAAAAGATGCACTTGTCAGGATTCAAATGATTTGATAATAAAGATATCTCTCAAACACAATATGTAAATCAAAAGGACAATATGTTATCTTACGAAAGCAAGAATGAAGGTCATTAAGATACACCTCAATAATGTTCTCGAGGTCATGAAAAGTGAATGATATGACTCACTGAAATGTGGCTCCAACAAGTTTAAGGCCAAAAGGAATTTTTTGATAGGTCGATATACCCCAAAGACAGATAAATGTTATTTTATGTTAGTCCTCATGATGGATTTGGATCTGATTTTATCCTAAGAATCTATTCATAAATGAAAGGCCTTGTGAACATACTCTAACATATAGAAAAAATATGAGATTAGTTATGCAATTAAGAAGATAGTTTCCATTATAATGTAAAAATGCATTCCCTTCCTTGAACAAGATTATAAATGAGTGTTGGGTTTCTTCAACAATAATCATTGGTGGTTGTAGATAAGTTTCATAAAAACTTCATGTGTCATGTCTCAACTCAAAATAAGAATTAGTTATTTTGTGATTCAAACATATTGTTCGAAACAAAAGAGTATTATCAACATGCGAAAGTAAATATGAAGACATTAAGAACTACATGTAAGAAAGAGAATGAAGAAATTGAGTTATCCATTCATAAAATCTTCAACAACAAACCGATTCAAGACAATCATCAATCATGATCAAACCTCCAACTCACTCAATGTAGACAAACAATTAACATTAGGCTCAAGCAATAGAGGATTAGGCACGAGGGATGAAATTTTAGTAGAAGGCCCCTTTCCTTTCTCTTGTAAAAGAAAAAGTAAAGAGGGTTTGTTGTGGCCTCAACAAATGGTGACACATTGGAAGAGAAAATTATCTTTGTCAGTAGAATTCTAGGGAATTTACTTTAGATCTAAATTTTAAAGATAACTTCAGCAAACTAAAGACAATTTTCCAATAATCATGGGCACCATAATGACACCAAATTTCTAAGATATATAACCTAATACCTATAGTAGCTATAATATGACACACCCTTTTGAAAGATCCAATTCGTGAGGTAAATTCTTTTACTTTCTACACACTTCATATTATCTTTGGTTTAACCATGGGTTTTCACCTTCTATAATAAGCAAACATCTACATAAGTGTGTTCCTTATCTCTCTTTTCCCGACATTGCTTCACTAACGATGACCATCCATAGTCTCGATGAAGTTTACTCAATACCATACAAAGAGAGCTCTGCTACCATCAAGCATCCATAGGCCCGACGGGTTTACTTGCACTTGCCACACTATTATCAGTGCTTTCAACTTCCTTTTTATTTTGAAATATGTGCACCCTTTTCAATTTTGTATATATATATATGAATAAACAAATAAGGTGTGAATGAAGTGGGGTGATATGATGATTTATTTGATTTCATGAGTAGATGTTATGCATTTTATTTTAACCCACATGTCTCCCCAATAGCCATCATAGTATTGATAATCTTATTAATATGAAGTGGATGGGACTCAAAGAAAAGAGTAGATATACACTTTCCTTTACTTGTGGATTATCATGGTATTCTCAAACATAAAATGCATTCCAACACAACTATCAGTACAAACCTATAGCTAATAACTTCGTGAATGTTCATTTAGATAGAGAAAACCATGCATAGTATGACTTGTAAAATATTTCTTTAGTATGTGACTAGAATTGGACCATCCCCTCATGAAAATTTAAATAGCAATCCTCTAGGAAGACTAAAAATCCGAATCAACTAAGGGAGCATACCAAAATTCAAATTAAAATATGGAAGAAAATTGTACAAGTAGAAATAAAGCACTAAAATTGAACCCAATTCATGAAAAGTTCACTAAACTAAAATAAACTTAAAGTTAGAAAATGTTTGTCATCAAAAGGAATGAAAAATATCTAAGAAATAAGAAGAGAACCGAACAAGAAGTAATAAATATGGGGAAGCAACAACAAAAGAATTTTTTAGTGAAAGCTTGTAAAGTAAGCCAAGGGAAATAATTAGTCAAACAATGTTAACCATTCAACATCAATCCCAATCAAAATATTGCTAGAATAAATATTTGAAATGAATAACAAGAAATATTGCAAGAATTTATAATCTAGTGAAAACATTCACAACACAGGCCTAAAATCTAATTAGTATCTAGTGAGACAAAAAAAAACTTCCTAGAACCTAGAAAAATGAATTAATAGAGAAATTTAGTCAAAACAGTGTTTCAAAAATCCAATTACATGAAACATTCAACAAACCACTAAGCTCTTAATATTTCTTGACATGAACAAGTCTTTTGCATATTTGAAAACATTGATTTTTTTAATAACAAAAATTACATTTCACATTCCTCACTAGAGAAAACAAAATATTTTCCATAAAATGTATTATTAATCCTGCATATTTAAATGATTCAATCCGATGAGGCAAAGAGGATATCATATAGTTATGGAGTTCATCAAAATAACCATTAAAATGACTCCAAATATCAACTAGATCATAAACCAATATGTGAATACATGAATGAGACTATATTTCTGATAAACTATTGAGTTGGTGGAAATCTTGGCTGATTAAAAAATGTTGCAAAGGAATCTGAGTAGCCAAGTTTAGATTAACACATCCCTAAATCACTTTCATTTCAAGAGGAAATAAAAAAGTTGGAGTTTGTGGCACAAGCCATTTCCCAACCCGCATAGAAAAAGAGAATGGCATGATGAACTATTAGACAGTTTGGGAAAAACACGTCCTCTAAATGACTAGCTTATTATAATGAGAAAAAATAAAAACAAATACCAAAATTAAACTAATCCTAAGAAAATAATTCTAAGATAATGTAAACATAAACTATATTGGTTGTCACAAAACTTATGCAAAATAATAAAGGAAGTATGCTCACTGAAGTGTTCATCTTCCATTGATTTGGCTAAATATCACAACCTTATTCTTGAGAGATAAGCACTATGTGTTTTCCCACAATATTTCCTTTTATGTGACACTTAATGTTATTAATTTTTGTAATATTTGGATTTGTAGACACAATGTCTTGTTCCCACAATAAGAATCAATCAATTTAAACAAAAAGAGCCATAATTCTTCAATTCTGTCTATCTTCTAAATACATGTCCATCAAGAAACCTTTATCATGCTTACAAGATAAATAAAAATCTGATTCAATACCATCATCCTTGCAAGATGATGTATATATTTCCTCTTGTCATTAATGATAATTATGAGAAATATTTGTATGATCATCTTCAATATTGTGAGAGGAAAGACTAAATCATTATGGAAGTGATACCAATTAAGTCACCATGGTAGGACATTCATGAATTACAACCTTTATGTTGTATATGATTTTGAGAGCATATGGATAGGCATAAACCCTTTGCATTCTTTTTCAATGAGTATAAGTTCCAACAAGAAATATTAAAATGATTATGTGGTCATTCTGAGGTATTTGGGAGGAATGGATTCCATGAAGATAGGAGGTGTGCCTTAGTGGTAATTCCCAATTTAATTTACCATGAAGTAAAAAAGAAATCCAATGAGAAGAATCCTAGGAAGAACTCTTATGAAATATTATCTTGAATTTTAATGATTGAAGGAAAAATGGAAAAGTTAAATTAGAAATTAATATGATACTAAACTAAACTTAAATTTGATAATAGTATACATCACAGGACTTAGGGGGAAAGTGGAAAAACAAAATTTAAATGAAAAAGGAAATAAAACACACACAAATCAAAAATCAAATTGTTTCTAATTTTACGGGGAGTGAGAATGTGAATCCAAATATTATACATTAGGGTTTTATGAAAAACACACTTTTAATGAATAGTTTATAAATGTAAAACACATTTGATGCATGTAAAAACATGTTTGACCCATGTAAAAACATTTGAAAGTCAACTTGATTCCCCCATGTAAAAAATAAATTTCTAGTACAACTTTAGTAAAACCAAGAGGAATAAAAAAATATGGAAAATTCACAAGTGCAATTAAACCATGTGGTTTTAAAAAATGAAGGGAAAAATACAAATGAAAATAAATAAATACAAAAATAATAAACAAAAGTAAAAATAAATAGATAAATAAATAAAATTAAAATTAAAAATATACAATATATATATAAAAATAAAAATAAAAATAAAATTAGGAAAATAATGTCAGCTTACACACGATTCAAGGTTTTATGCCCCTTGTGGTTCCATACCAATCAGGGTTTCTCACCTAGGGTTTGAAATTAGGAACAAGGTATATGAGGTAGGTTTTTAGCGATCGAGCATGAAGATGGGTAGCTAGGTTGTATGGCGACCAAGTACACTAAGTTTCAGATGTGATGAATGGAAAATGAGCAAGGGGAAAAAGACAACATGTCATGTGACAAATCAATGTCAGAAATAATGACTCATATGACCAAAGGATATCAAAACCAAATAGATGCAGGAGACATGTCAATCCATTCAAGTTGAACATCTTAGAGGGTAGACCTACTAAGATTTCAAAGAGAAGGAATGTGATCAGATCAAGGAATAGGATCTTATGGCATGCCACAATGCATGAAATTAATTATGACAAATAGCGAGAAAGCATTGGGAAAGAACATGACAAGGAATTACATCCATAAATCTCATAAAGTATTTGGCCTATGTTTTTGGAGAGAGGGGAGGTCAAAATAAGAACTTGATATAGATCAATCTAAAAAATATCACCTTTTAGACCTTAGGAAAATCGAAATGAACTTGATTTGGTCAACCCAATGAGACAAGAAAAATGAAGGGGCTATGATACACTTTTGGCCTTTGATCTTTGGACTACTCTTAAGGAAATGTGCACCCAACACTCCAAACGGGTATTCCTGATAGAGTAAATCCGATAATATCTTAGGATAGGATTGCAAGAAAGGTGGATTATATAGCCTTGTGTGCCTCATACCTTAGGGAAACTATAAGCCAAGGTGAACCTGCTTCTCAATGAGTGAGTGCCTACAAAGGAGAAATTTTCTAGATAAAGATCAAGCTTCTAGCCTCATCAATGCAATGTTGATGAAAAGAAAACCAACTGAGGTTTGGGAAGGACCATTCTTAGTCCATAATGTTGACTATTATCTTCAAATGAGATACAAGATCTGTACTAGAGAGAGATCTAGGAGAGGCGAACGTGATAAGGGAATCTCCCACATGCATTTCAAGGATAAATTGTTCATGAAAATGAGGTGGCCTTGTGAACTTTCTCCTACAACCATAGAAAATATGAGATTAGTTATGAAATTAATAATACACTTTCCATTATAATGTATAAAATACATTCCCTTCCTTGACAAAACTTATAAATGAGTGTTTGGTTTCTTCAATATTAAACTTTGGTGGTTGTAGATAACTGTCTTAAAAACTGAATGTGACAGGTCTCAAGTAAAAAGAAGTATTAGTTATTTAGTTATTCAAACTTTGAGTTTGAAATATAAGAGTGTGATAAACATGTGAAAGCATAAAGATTAAGACATTAATCACAACATTTAAGAAAGAGGATGCATAATTTGAGTTATTCATTCAAACAAATATCAACAACAAACTAATTCAACAAAATCATCAATCAATATGAAACGCCCAACTCCCTCAAGGTAGACAAAGAATTAACATTAGGCTCGGGCAGTAGAGGATTAGGTGTTAGGGATGAAATTTTATTAGGGTTTTTTTTTCCTTTCTGCTGTAAAAGAAAGAGTAAATAGGAGTTATTGTGGCATCAAAAAATGGAGACACATTGCAAGAACCAATTATATTTGTCAGTAGAATTCTAGGGCCTTTACTTCAAATTTTAATTTTAAATATAAGCTCAAAAACCTGTAGACAATTTTTCAATAATTATGGGTACCTAAATGACACCAAATTTCTAAGAGATATAACCTAATATTTCTAGTACTCGTAATCTAACACAACATTTTCAAAGAGCCAATTCATGAGGTAAATGATTTTTTTGGCTGCACACTTTAGATTATAGTTGGTTTAACCATGTGGTTTTCACCTTTTATAACAGGTAAACATCTACATAAGTGTGTTCCCCATATCTATTCTCTTGGAATGGCTTCACTTCCAAGAAGTTTCCATAGTCCTGATGAATTTTCCTTGAAACCATACAGCCATAGCCCGACTACCAGGAAGCATCCATAGCCTTAATGATTTTACGTGTACTTCCCATAGTATTATTCATTCTTTCAACCTCCTTTTTATTTCAAAATATGTGCACCCTTTTAAATTTTGTATACAGATATGCATACACAAATAGTGTGTGAAGGAAGTGGGGTGATATGAGTGGTGATTGATTTGCTAATTTATTTTTAACCCACAGATCTCCCCAACAACCATCATAGTGTTGTTCATCTTATTTTTATGAGGTGGACGGGACTCGAGGAAATGAGTAGATAGATATTTTCCTTTAATTATGGATTATCATGGTATTCTCAAAATGAAAAATGTGTTCCACCATAACTATCAATCCATACCTATAGCTAAGAAATTCATGAATGTTCATTCATATAGAGTATCCCATGCATCGTATGGATTTTAAAAAAATTCTTCAATATGTGACCAAAATTGGACCAACCCCTCACACAAACTTAAAGAGAAAACCTCTATCAAGACTAAGAAGTTAAATCAACTGAGGGAACATACCATCATTCACAATAAAATATGGAAGAAAATTGTATTAGAAGAAAGGAAGCACTAAAATTGAAGCCAATTCATGAAAATAGAACTAAATTAAAAGAAACATAAATCTAGAAAACGTTAGTCATCAAAAAAATGAGAAATGATTGAAAAATAAGAAGAGAACCCAACACCAAGTAATAATATGGGGAAACGATGACAAAAGAACTTTTACTGAAAGGTTGGAAAGTAATCCAAGGGAAATAATTAGTCAAGGAAAGTTAACTATTCAACATCAATCCTAATAGAAAAATTCATAGGACAAAGATCTGAAATGAATAACAAGTAAGATTACGAGAATTGATAATTTGGTGAAAAAATTCACAACACAATCCTCTAATATAATTGGTATTTAGTGATACAAGAAAAAAATTCCGGGAATCCAGAAAATGGATTAATGGAGAATTTTAGTCAAAACATATTTTCAAAAATCCAATTACATGAAACATTCCATAAACCCTTAAGCAATCAAGAATTCTTCACATGAAAAGGTCCTCTACATATTTGAAACCATTGAGTTTCTTAATAACAAAAAATACATTTCATATTCCTCACCAAAGCACAAATTTTTCTTTTCCATGAAATATATTATTAATCTCATATATTTAAAGTATTCAATCTGATGACGCATAGAGGGTATAATACAATTATGGAGGTCATCAAAACAATCATTAAAATGACTAAAAATATCAATTAGATCATAAATCAATATTTGAATGCATGAATGATAATATATTTCTGATCAGATGTTCAGTTGGTGGCAATCCTGGTTTATTAAAAAATGTTGCAAAGGAATTTGAGAAACCAAGTTTAAATTAACACTTCCCTATGTTTCTTTCATTTCAAGATTAAAAAAAACCCCGAACTTCTTGCTGCACAAGCTATTTCCCGACCTGCATAGAAGAAGAGAATGGTATGATGAGCTATTAGACAGTTTGAGAAAAACTCTTCCTCTAAATGAATAACTTATTATAATGAGAAAAACAAAAAATAAATACCAAAATTAAACCAATCCTAAGCAAAGCTTGCTAAGTTAATTTGTAAACTTAAACTATACTTGTTGTCATAAAACTTATGCAAAATAATAACACTAGTATATTCATTCAAGTGTTAATATTCCATTCATTTAGTTAAATATCACAGTAATCTTCTTGAGAGATAAGTGTTATGTTCTTTCCCACAATATTTCCTTCGATGTGACACTTAGTGTCATTGATTTTTTTAATATTTGGATATCTAGACATAGTGTGTTGTTCCTCTAATAATAATCAATCAATTTAAAAAAAACAAGACCTTAAGAATTCAATTCTATCTATATTCTAAAATATATGTCCATCAAAAATCCTTTGTCATTCTTACAAGAAAAATAAAAATCTGATTTAAAACCATTTAATTTAAACTAGGAGAATTTATAACAATAGGAAAATCTAAATCAATAGAAATTAATTCCACTTTATCTTCTGGTGAGGAAGGTATCATGATATGAGTGCCCAGATTTTCTTCACTAATAGAATGATCAACATTAGCTTTTCTCTCCATATCTTCCTCTTCCATTCCTTTTGATGGGAAATATGATATAAGGTAATGAGAACCTAACATAACCATCAGTGTGACCCGAAATGTCCCATTATTTGTAGAAAGACCCTCCTCTTTTTCAACTATAGAAAAATTTGAACTTGAATCCTCGACACAAGAGGTCTCTTCTTCATCACAAGGAAAGATAGGGGGAATAGAGTGGTGGGAGGATACATGTGTTTATTACGAAAGAGAATTATTTATTTGATTTATATAACCCATAGTAAATAAAGATCCAAACATATGGAGTCCAACTAAACCATTAACATTTTCATGTGAATCTAAATGAACATGTAGAGGTACATTAAGAGATGATTTAGATTCTTCATCCACTATCTCATATGTTTCATTAGCAAGAGAAATTAAATGGATAATCAAATCCTTGGTAGAGGGCCTATCATCCAATGGAAATCTATAGTAAATATGCATAAATCTAATAAGAAAATATCCAAGAGATTCATCTTAATTCTTCCTAACATCTAATATCTCTACACAAAAATAATCATAATCATAATTCTCAAAAGAATGCCAAAATTGATGCATAAACTGCTCTTATGTGTTAATATAGGCATTCAAAAAATTCTTGCACCGACTCTTGACCTAACTTGCTAAAGTGAAAGTAAAAGACCTACAAATGACACATTCATTAGTAATATTTTAAGAACAAAAAAAATTCCAAAATTTTAAAGCATGTTTAGATGTAGAGGTTTCACCATCGCCATCAAATTTAAATTGCAACAAGAAATGTAAAATATTTTTAGGAGGTTTGAGGGGTACAGTACCAAAAAAACATCTCCATAAAGGGATATGGTATGGAACCATTACTAAATTAAAATAATTTAATAAGAATGACTCCACATGATCATCTTTTCATTTGGCCCTCCTTCTAGCGCCATTTTAGCTCACAGATCCAAATGACTTGTTAAGAAGGTAAGGGAGAACACTCGATGGCAGGTCCTAGTTAGACCTACTCTCATTTGGTGTATCATTTCCGACTAGTATGTGGGCCTAGTTAGCACTAAGAATTAAAAGAATAAAAATGGGAAACACAATGAATTGTCCCCCAAAACATTGTAATGAATTATACATCTCATCTAAACTCAAAGAAAACTAATCTAACTTAACCACTTCTAACCTATCCCACGAGAGAAAAACTAATAGATGAGCACAATTTCAAATGATATATTTTACAACCGAAATAGTTCATGGAAACCAAGATTATGTTAAAAATAAATCATATATCATCTCAAATAGTTGTAGGGGATACCTGTAACACCATCCATGTATTCATTAGAAATCACAACAACATGAGCGTCATTCTAAATACTAAGAACATAAATAAGCCATGCAATCAACACTTGTTATAGAAATATTTTCGTCACCCCATGCAATCTTGCACAAAAGGCCTTTTTCAATTTCCCTATGCAAACTTGAAGTCCTTTGTTTACAAATCCCAGAGCTAAAAATATAGTTTTTCCACATATACAAAAATTTCCTACTATACAACATGAACATATGCAGGTTGCACCACTACATCCTGTGTACATTGGAAAATCTACCCAAAATTGAAAAATGGTGTCGAGTTTCCATGTCACGTCACGAGATAAATGATCCTTGGGCTTCCATATACTAGAAACATCTCGAATCGGCCCTTCAGTTCCATTTGAAGGCTATAAATGGGCCAAATCCGAGCTATGGAAGAGGACAAATAATTCAACGTTGAGAGAAAAGTTACTCTAGAGAAATTATTCACTTCACATTGAGTCTGCATCCCTTTGTCCTTTAAGTCTGAACACATTTTTCAACCCCCAAGATCTTCCCTTA
Source organism: Picea sitchensis (assembly GCA_010110895.2). NCBI lineage: Eukaryota > Viridiplantae > Streptophyta > Pinopsida > Pinales > Pinaceae > Picea > Picea sitchensis. The sequence continues at coordinate 193,569 of SNQJ01S0001051.1, forward strand.
CTGATTGAGAACTTCATTGTCTCTCTTATATGAGCTTGCCTTTGGTGGATGATTGAAATGGTGGAGGCCCAAATGGAAGGAACTTAGTTTCTTAGTTCCGAACCGTGCCGACATAGAAGTCCGTAACTCATTCACTTATGTTGATTATATATTAATAGAAATACTCTTTTCTCGTCCAATTAATATCTTACAAATATTTGAATTATTATTCCATGGACATATTTGTTATGAATGTTGGTGGATTATGTTATTGAATGTGCTAACACCATATATTATCACCATATGCTTATGTTACTTGGTTGTTGAGGACTATTTGCAAGTATATTGCTTTGAGTCAAGAGCTCAACGGTGGACTTCATTGAATGTATGGACAAGGTAGGCCTCTTATTGATCTGGATTTATGTAGGAACACAATGAAATACAGAAATACACATAAACACAGAGATGCAGTGGAAATAAGACTTCATTTCATTAATAACAAATGACTGAAATATGCTTACAGACAGAATGGAAATAAACT
>SNQJ01S0001052.1:0-14715 GCA_010110895.2 Picea sitchensis
AATAAAAGATAATTAAATACCTGGAACAATCATTGCCAACATTGTGTGCTCTCTCTTGATCGACATCCAAGGAGGAAGGTTATTATTTATAACAAAAATAGGCCACACTGAGTACGTAGAACGAAGCTCTCCAAATGGATTGAAACCATCAACTACCAACGAAAGTCTAACATTACGAGGTTCTTATTTAAAAATTGACCACTTTTTTTCGATGTAGTTCAATGCAGAACCATATGTAGGCATTCAAAAAACATCGTCTCAACTTATGTTCTTTGCATGGAAATCCATAAACTATGCTATACTTTGGCACCTGAACAACTGCTGGAAACGTGGAATTATTGGAATATAATGAAGAACTTTGTGAGACACCTTCTTTGATGCTTTATAGGTTTGATATCTACTTATTTGACATTGTGGGCATTCATTTTCTAATGCATATTGTCCATAATATATGATATGATCATTAGGACATGCATCAATAGTCTGATAGTCCATTCCAATTTCTTTCATAATCACGGATATTTCTCGATATGTGCGTGGAAAAATATTTGACATCGGTAATAGAACATCACCTAACAATCTACAAAATTATAAACAAAAAGTCAATGTAAACAATATTAATCATCAATATATCATCCAATATACTAATTTACAAATTATAAAACAATAGCAATATAGGAAAAAATTGAACCTTTTAAGTATTTGTGAACATGCATGCATAAATAATTAACAAATTAAATACCTTAGTATCTGTGTGAGACATGTATTTGATAAACCATTCAAAACCTTCAGGTTCACCGACAACAATATAGAAGATAAAAGATTTGTTGTTGAGCCTTCATAAAGAGGTTGACGTGACTTCTCGAGTAGAGGATCACCATCATGACTATCATCCTAGTTGTCCTCATCCATTGGAGCAAATGTGTCTTGGATCAGTATATGTATCTCATCTTCCTGATTTGAATCACTAACATTATCTCCATCCATATCATCATTAATAACTTGATCAACAACTTCAATATTCTGATCTCGAAGTTCATCTCCATGTAAAGTAATATTTCTACTAGTACTTGACAAATAACTCTCTGGAGGTCGACACTTTGGGGGCATCATTTATATATTTAAAAAAATCATAGAAAAGTTAGTGTGTATAGAAAATATAAAAATCCCAATAAGAAATATTACTAAAATTCATGAAATATTGATTATTACAGAGAATATATTAAATATTTAATCCTCTTACCAAGGGACGATATTCATAACCCCCTTTGGTGTGCCCCTTCTCCCTACAATGTCTTTGGGTTGTTGTTATTAAAAGTCTTCTATTTTTCAAGCCTCTGTAATCATATCAAGAGCAATAACATTTTCCATCGCCCCTTGCCTCTAATGTCGCTCTTAACCGAGCAAGCTTCCTGTCATTTTCGTTCATTGTGACAAATCCTTGTCCTTACAAGTAATTGTCGTACCTACACCATACCAAACATTATGTTGTCAATTTTTTATATTTTGGCTACTCCTTTTGATTATGATATGTTTATTTACAATGACCTACATCTTTATAATAAGGTCAACATCTTTATAATAAGGTGATCATATGTGTAGAGGATCAACATCATGACGACGTAGATAACATCTTTATAATAAGTTCATATGTGTACAAATGTTTTCTTTATATAATAATGACATATATACCTAACATAAGTTTAGGGTTAGTGTTTATGTATCTTATTAGTCCCTGCTAAAGTAGGGAATATAGCAATCAATTACTCTCATTTCACCGATCAGAGTTGATTTTCAAGAGCAATTCCATATCTTTATCAATGAAAAGAGAGAGAGATTATAGCTACAATTGAAGGGAAAAGGGTATGTGGATTACATAAACCTAGAATATTATGGAATCCACATATCCTTTTCCATAGAATATACTAACTAGATCCAAAAACCAAAGACATGAAATATGGTACTATAGATATTATAATATATTATCAAGGAAAAAACAAGCTAAATACAAATTGGACATTTGAAAAAAAAATTACAAGTTAAATGAGTACATCAATAAAAAATAACATACTAACCTTGCAAGTTCAAAATCCGAGCTATGTAGATCAAGAATTGGATTTGTTCAACCGGTGGGTGACGGGAAAAATAAACAGCTCAAACAAAATCCAAGAACAGTGTCGCAACTATAGCAATTGTGTTGCAAAGTCTCTTAAAGTCACATATATACAGATAAAATAGTCAACTAGCCATTAAAACCGACCAATGAGATAGGAAAATTTTTCATCGCTATTGCCACGAAAGTTCATCGCAAATCTAGACTAGGTTAAATTAAGATTTTCATGGATTTTTCGACCAAGTTGTGTGGCAATATTGACGAAAATCCCGCCTTGTTTAAAAAAATGATGAAACTAGTGGAAGCGTGGAAAATTTTCGTGGAATAATCCGCCCATATGTAGTAGTGACTATAACTTATCCACTGCTCAAAGATGCCATTTATCTTTATAATATACATAATTATATGTACCTGAGATATTTTCCACGCTATTTATCATTTGTTACCTAGGTTATTTTCCACGTCTCGTACAAAAAGATAGCAATCAAAACAAAAATTGTGCAATATGGATAACGTGGATCTTTGCTTCGTCCCACCAACTCCACTTTATCTATATCTTCTAACATGGAATCCCAACACTTCTCCTCTACAAGTCAGCCTATACATATCTCTTTTTTGTTTTGTTCACGTATTTACTTTACTTGACTTATCATCCACTGTGTCATTGTTTGAAATGGTGTCTTCATTATGTGGTTAAATTAAATTATGCAAGAAGTTGAATATGATATGACGCAATTTCCCATATCTAATTTTTTAATTTGTGGTAGAAGTTATTGTTATTGCGTGTAAGTTATGTCAACAATGTGGATTGGTGGTGTATATATTGGCTTTTGTTCATCTATAAATATGAGTGCAGACGGTGTGGATTATGAAACCTCTAGTGTTGTGAAAGTTAAGTACTCGTGAGTGCATAGAGGAGGAGAGGAGAAGCTCTGGTACTCTCTCTTCATTAGCAATTTGTATATAGAAAAGGGTAGGGTGGGTTTTTTTGGACTAAGGTTTTTAATTTGATTATCAATGGGGAAGGTAATTGATAAATCGAAACCCTATATACCAATGATATCCCTATATTTTGGATATGTGGGTATGAATGTTATCACTAAATTTTCTCTTAATAGAGGGATGCATCACTTTGTGCTTGTAGTGTATAGGCAGTTACAATGGGGAAGCTAATTGAGATATAGAAACCCTATATACCAACGATATCCCTATCATTTCGATATTCAGGTATGAATGCTATCACTAAACTTCCTCTCAACAGAGGGATGAATCACTTTGTGCTTGTAGTGTACAAAAATGCAACTGCTATGGTTGTCCTTGCCCCTTTTTCCTTCTTCTTTGAAAATGTTGCTACTAGGGTCCTTCTTGCTAGGGTTGTTGAAAGTGGTTGTTTCTAGGGTTTTCCTTGCCCCTTTTGTCCAATAAATTATGTTATCCCTAGTTCCTAGAGATAACTAAGGATATGATGTCTCTAGGCCCTCAGGTTGCAAACATGGAGTATTGAGAGACAACTTGACCAACAATGTCCACTTGCATAGACAGAGACCCACCTTACCACAACAGTTCCGGGTTTATCATGAGGATATCCACCACATCAGCTTGCTTCCGAAAGACATTGGGTCTTGCTTCATGAGGTAGAAGCTAGGTATTATGGTGAGTGTCGTTTCAATATTTGAGGCATTTGAGTTTGTTTCATTTTAAACTGCATTTGATTATGTAACGTCTGCTTGGAAATTATTCTCTTTTCCTTCTTTCACCTTGGTGGTTGACATTGCACCCTAGTAAGTGGGTCACTCTTTGGGATAGCCTTTCTACTGGGAGGTCCTACTAACGAGTCATTGTGCCATTCCCGAACATACTTGTCACTTTTCACACTTCATCCCCTCATCTCCTTAACTTTTGGGATATCGGGTGTATTGACCCAAGAAGGGAGTGTCCCTCATTTCATGGGAAGAAGGGGTTGAAGTCCTAGAGGCTTGTAGTTGGAAAAGGATAAAATACAATCATGAACCTTCTATATGCTCGCCGAAGAATCCCGAGGACAATGAAATGTCTCTCATAAGAAACTGAAAAATAATTAATACAAAATGCCAACCAAGGTGGAGCATGTGTGGGCACTACTTTTAATGCTTAGGTAGAAACCCCACACATGGATTCAACTTGGGGAAGCATGGTGTGACCATGGTAGAGTCAAGTTGGGTACTATTTTTCATTCTTAGGTAGAATCCCCTCCTTGTATTCAACTTGGAAACATCTTAAAATAAAAAAATAAAATAAATGGGCTTGGAAAAAAGTTGCATTGAAAATGAAGGTGCAACACACCCTCTACAAAGGAACCCAGAAATGAGATACTATGATCCCTTGTATGTCATGAACTCCATGCCCAAGAATCATGCCCCCATCCATGTCACTTTGTCCACATGTCTTAGAGAGGGGCCCACTTGGGAAACACTACTAAAATTGAGGTATGATTCACCCAATACATCGCTTTGTCAACCCTTCCATACCCAAACTTGGAAAATTGCATAGGGTCTTTGAGAACTTGTTTATTTTGATGAGTTGGTTTTTGATGTACATGCTTAAATGGATATTTTATTGACTTTATGTACTTATCATGATGCATTTGAATTGATATCCTTGGAAGGTGTATTCATTGTCTTTGCAAGGCCTAGTTGGTGGACAAATTTGGAAGAACAAGCCTAGCTTAGGCTTCCTTGGGGCTTTAAACCCACAAGTTGGATACCATGGCCCATGCACCATATGATAATGCTAGCCTTTGGAGGCACAAGGAGACACCATGGAGGACCTAACCCAACCCTTCACTAGCCCAATGATTTGAGGAGCTTGATGTCACCCTAGGGCTAGGGTTTGGGGTGGTTGTGTTGATTGACTTGAAATTTGGCACAGTTTGATGGAAGAAGGCATGGATTGAACGAAGAAACCCTAGTGAATGAGAGGGAGGCCCTAGAAGGCCCAAAAACTTCCATATTCTACTCTAACTACTTGCAAAAGATGTCAAAACATCACCCTAGAAGAGGGATGGCGTCACTCTATGGTTTCTTATGTGCATTTTTAATGTTAAATTTTAATTTTATAATGTAAAGGGGAAAGGTAAGGATTTTTGACCCCTTACTTTGTGGTTTAACCTAAAATTAAGTGGAAAAACACTTTTAGTATAATTTGTACAAATAGAGATCACTTCTATTTCATTTTATCATAACTCTCCCTCTTGTGAGAGGATACTTGGCTTAAATTTGTGCCCTACTTGGTAAATTTTATCTATCTCTCTTACTACTATCTCTTGCTATGGTTTTCTTTGGCTATTGGATGAATAAGTAAAACACTATCTTTCTTGGAGGCTATTTCTTGCTTTTATGGTGGATTTTCTTGGTTAAAAGGAGTTTATCTTGTTAATGCTTGGAATATGTAAGGAATCTCTCTTGTTATTGCTTATTTTGTTGGTTACAAGGTTAATTTGATAGTATTTTGGGGAGTATAAGGGAACACAACCCCACTAACACCATCATAATTTTCTTGGAATAATTTGTTCCATAAGGGAATACTAGGAGAAGTAAAAGGGTTTATACCCTCCTAGGTTTTTCCCTAGCTAGTTTTTCATGCCTTGGTGAGTAAAAGGTATTACACCCCCAAGGAAGTAACACAACTATATCTTTAATTTTAAAGAATACATAACCCAATAGTTAAATACACTAATCTCTTGAATTGGAGAAATAAAATCATTGCATTGGGATACGTAGAATTACGAGATATTGAAATTGTTTAAGTTGGAATCTTTTCTGTATGTTAAAAGCTTGTCAAGTCTACTAGGATGTATTATTTATCCAAGTATTTATTGGTGCTGTAATAAATTTAAGCTACAACCATTAGGGTTACAACAAATCACTTCACACTTTCTAAATTTTCTCATCTTCTAACCATCAAATTTTGCTAGAAAGTTGCCAAGTTAATCTACTAGTTATTGTGCTTCTTTTGGGTGCTTTACTTGCAAGTTTTGGTGGTTGTATTTTCTGAAGTAACATTTTTTTTCTACAGCCATAAGGTTGTAGAAATATATCTTCAATACTTACATAAAACAACCTTTAAATGTTGCTAAAGTATTGTGCTATCATACTTGACTTTCACTAGTAATTGCTAGTTAGTCTCTTACATATTTACTTGGACTTTTAGTGACTTGTTTAGAAACTATTACATTTATTTCATTGTTTATTTTTATCATTATATACTACTTCTAATTAGGAAAACAAGCTTCACTTTCTTGTCTATTGGATTTTTCGTCTTGTATCTTGTCTTTTCTTGTGTCTCGGGCATGTATAATCATCTTCTCGAGGTACTCGAGCACTTGGCAACCATTGATCACCTCTGAAAATCCTTTCCAAGCCATCTTCCACTTAGTAACTTGAACTATAGGGGAATAAATTCCATAGTCTCACTTTCCATCTCATTTCCCCCTAGGGTCACCCAAGATTTCTCCCTTGTGTTGGATTCTTCCTTCACTAAAGCGAGGGGAGGGTTTATTTGAGGTGACAGTGGGTAAACTCTCCCACCATTATCGTCATCTTGTGGATTGGGTTGGTATTTTCCCAACCTACAGTTTTCATGATAACATTTTGGTGTTGTTTCCTGGGAGGATTTTGAATCCTATTTCATTTCCTAATGACACTTTGGAAAGATTCCTTCCCAAATCCTTTACCCTTAGCTTTCCTGGCGACTCCACTTGAAGGATGTTCCCCTTTGTTTCTTGATCAGTTGCTCTTGAGGCTTAGATAGCAACTCCACCTTCCAAGAACCCACCTTTCCTTGTTTTCCCCTTTCCATCTTTTGATGAGCCTTGATCTCATTTAGAAAATCCATTAAGGTGTCTTTTCAGTCAATGGAATTATGGAAAAATGGGATGAAAGCTTGTCCAGAACTTGTCATGCCTCGAGGAGGGAACTTTTACAAATGGAAACATAAAAATATGTTGATGAATTTGTTGAGGAACTGATGAATCTTCTAAAAGAGTTATTTCAAAAATTCGTCGAAGAACTAGCCCTTGAGGATGAAGAAATGCTTGAAGGAAAAATGCACGAACAAAGTTACCAAGAAGGTTTTGATGAAGTTTCTCATGTTGAATATCTAGACAAGACATTTGATGAAGATAAATTTCTTATATCCTCCCTTCCATTTGATGAAGAGTCTAGGTCTATGTTCCTCCTGCAAATCAAGAAGAGAACATGATGAGTTGTGGCCCTTTTGAAGATCTCGATGATACTTTATTCCATGAATTTGGAAGTGAATAAGTATTAGATGATCCCTTAGATGCAACAGATCCTTTTGGGAAAATGAAAACAAAGCACTCTGTATTAAGGATAAATCCCCTTATGATGAAGAGGTAATGGAGGGGCATGCCCATGAAGAGAAAGAGGAATTATGATCAGGTACAACATTTTGAGAAACCTTGTAAGACATCATTATATTTTGTCCTTCTTGATGAAGGTGTGGATATCTAGCCTTTATTTCCTCCCGCACATGAAGATGAAGAAGAAACTAATCACAATAATGAAGAATATGAAGATCCAACTGAAGCCCCCTTAGCCTTTGTTCTTCCTACACACAAAGAAAAAGAGATGGTCATTTTCAGTCATACTGAAAATCTTATGGTTGATGAGCATATAGACACTTTAATATAGACTAGGAGGTGCACATGGGATTTTGGTCATTTCATTTATGATAGAGACCCCATTTACGACATTGAGGGTAGTTCTCAAGAAAAGGGGGTCCAATTGTCATGTTTAGAGGAATGTTCTTCATGCGTATATGATTCATATGTTTGGTATCCTGATGATGATATGGTAACAAATTTTTTCCATCCATTCGAGGATGATCTGTCACAACATTTTTAGGGTGATTTTCAATCATCCATTCAGAGTTGTGATGCATATACTTTTGGGGATGTAGACTTGTTCTATGAGGAATTTCAACCACCTTCATCCTCAATTTCATATGAACACTAGGACGTATCCATCCCCTAAAAATAAAAGGATCACTCTACAAAGAGAAAATATTTTCATCTTGGGGATTCTTACAAGGACTCACAGTTGAAGAGGAAACATTTTTCTTTATCTAGAACTGAGCATGTCCCTTACCTCATTTCTTCTTATCAGGGAAATCATGGGGTCTTCTTGGGATATTTCATATCTTCTCAGTCTTCAGGAAGTAGTGATCATGCTAGCGGGGATGAAGATGAGCCATCATATACATATGGTATCCCTCTTCAGAAATGGATTGATCAAGCTTGTGGATATCCTTTTAGGAAGGATTTCCAGTATGATTGGAATTTTGGTTGCTCTTTTCAACAATATTTCCTCCCTCCCAACCATATCCATGAGTTTCATTTCATGATTGATTATATGTGCTCATGATTATTATGTGCTCAATTTATCCTTGTTGTATTGAATGATTAAGCATAGGAGGAGATACCTTAATGAAAAAATGAACAAATGGTTGTACTAGTTGTATGACTTCACCTAACATCACCTATCACTTGATCTTTAGGGCCTAAAGGCCCTAGTTAAGTAGGTAGGTAATATTGATTTCTTGCATTTGCATATTGATTTCTCATGGTATTTTAGTTTCATTTCATCTTTGAATTTCATTTTTATCTACTTGCATTATTGATTTACATGTTTCTCGTTTCATCATATTACATGTTTAGCTTAGAAACTTTTGAAAAAATGCAAAATTTTATTTCTATATTAGTTGTTATAATGAGATTTGATGTATATGGACAAGGGGTGATAGAGCCACCCTAGATTTTAGAGTTTTGTGTTTCAGAATAGGCACAAGTCCACCAAGAGATGTTGTGGTTATTGTTATAGAAAGATTTGCCTCACCCCATGCAATTTGCTCAAAAGGCCTTTTCCATTTCCCTATGCAGACTTGAAATGCCTTTTTGCAGTTCCAAGAGATAAAAGTTGTAATTTTACACATATACGCTCCCTAAAAACTATACAACATGCGTATACGCAGGTTTCACCATTACAACATTTGTACATCGGGTTTTGTGCCAAAAATTAAAAAATTGGGTCGGGTTTCCATGTCACGTCACAAGCTCCACGATCCTTGACCTTCCATATACTCGAAACATTCTGACTCGACCCTTTAGTTCCTTTTGAAGGATATAAATGAGCCATATTTGAGTTATGGAAAAGAGGAGGATAATTCAACTTTGACAGAAAAGTTACTCTGGAGAAATTATTCACTTCATATTGAGTGTGCATCCCTTTGTCCTTTTAAGTCTGAACACATTGTTTAGCCCCCAAGCTCTTCCCTATTTGATGGAGAACCTCATTGTCTCTCTTATATGAGATTTCCTTTGGTGGAGGTCCAACTAGAAGGGACTTAGTTTCTCAGTTCTGAGATGTGCCGACACAAAAGTTTGTCATTCATACACTTCTGTTGTTCATATTTTAATAGAAAACCTCTTTTTTCGTCCAATTAATGTCTTGCAAATATTTGAATTGTTATTCCATGGGTGCATTTGTTATGAATATTGATGGATTATGCTATTATATGTGCCAAATTTATATATTATCATGATATTCTTGCATATCTTGGTTGTTGAGGACAAGTTGCAGGTGTATAACTTTGAGTCAAGTGCTCAATGGTGGATTTCATCAAACGTCTGGATGAGGTAGGATCTTTATCGTGTCTCATTAGCATGCTTGTTTATATAGAATACTTGAGATTAGAGTTGATTTCTGCTGTCATTTCCATCTGTTGTGGTTTACCCCATGCCATAGAGTGATTTTCGTCGTAACAAAATTGGTGACCATACTGGGGAAACAATCTTCTTTTTGAGGTTTGGAATGTTTTTCTCCTTTGATTTCTCTCAGTTATCTAGAGTTTCTTGTCGTCTCATTGCTTCATAGCCTTTTTTCATTTTGAGTCTGAGTTTCTTGGCCTTATCCTTAACCTGGCAGTGTTTTTATACATATACGCAGGTTTTCCCTTGACAGATGCACGTTGTATTTCTATAGGGAGCGTACATACGTGGTTTTATCCTGAACAGTCGTGTACATCATCCTTTTTTGTTTGATTTTTGAGTTTGATGTTTTTTGGGTAAGTTTAGATGGTTTCTGAGACTTCTTAGGTCTGTTTCATGACTGTTAAGTTCCTGCAGAGTGATAGGAAACCTTTCTTTGGTTGAATTTTCGAGCGGTTTTTATTTCTCATCATCCTTTTCATTGGTTGTCCTTGCATCTTGGGATGGGTGTTTGATTATTGATATTATACCTGGTTTGTCTCTGAATTCTTACAATGGGATCTTTATATCGATTTGTTGTTCAGTCCTTGCATTTTCATTCTTTTATATTGAAAATAAAAAATATATATACATTTCGTATTGTTAGCATTTGGTCTTTTAGGTTCTTATCATTGATATTAGTACATGTATGGAAATATTGCATCTTATTTGAAATCGCAAAATTGAATTGAAAGTTGCATTTTGAAAACCTCTCGGCTATTGAAAATTGAAGTTAGGAATTTGCATTATATTCATATTCATTTCTTTTACTTGCTGAGTCATAACATCATCAGCTTCACAACCGCACCTTTTGAGTAAAAAAACCACTAAAAGTAGTGCTGATAAATTTAAAATTGATTAGAAACGATTTTATTTTTCAGGGTACACAAAATAGCTTTAGATTTAGAGCCTTCGAATAGGATTTTTTGAGTAAACTTCTCCAAGGTTATTAAACAGAACATAAGTGTTTGACTAAGGGAGTGGTGAAATCCATTGTATAATTGGTGATGTCAGGAGGCTCCGCTCACACCGAAATTAAGAGTGAGGTCACACGAAGTTGGTTGAGGAGATATCCCTCCAATAACTCCTTAGCGTCAGATATATTTCTAGGGATCTATTCATATATGGGGGTCTTGCTAGTGCCTTTACCTCTGTGAGAGTCTATGCTTTCGATATTTCGGGCTTTTCTACCCTACCCATACGGTGGACCTGACTTATGACTTTTCTTCTGCACATTGGTTATATCGTGGTGACTTGGTTTCTTGACATAGGTATCCACATAGGTTACTTGTAGGGGTTATTCTGCAGGTACCCTAAGTCATATAAGGGTTAGATAGCACACAACCTTTATGGATAATTACCTCTTTGGGGGGATCTGACCAACTGGTTTTTAAGCCCACGAGGGCCCTTATAACTGATTCTGATACCTCCAGTATTTTGAAGGGAGTCTCGGGCCCCTCTTGGGCAAGGCATACCTACTTTAGGGAGGGAGGCCCCTCTCAATCACTTTATCTCTTTTGTGTGCATATTGGCATTTTTTATTATTTTGGTGTGCTCTTTGATTGTTAGTTGACCTTAGGATTTGTTTTTATATCGCAAGTCTTGAGTCATCATGGAGCCAGACCAGCTTCCTCGCATGTCTCGCCGCTTGTTAAAGTTACCACCGCATCTTGAGTCTTTTCCTTCTAAAAGGCATAAAGTTATCAAATGTGGTACACACACCTCCACCTACCAGACTTGTTGTCATACAAGTATGAGTACTAAGTCAAGTAAAAACTATATTGGGAGTCCTTAAAGTCCCATACCTACTAAAGTTAATGGTACTCCTTCGATGCCTTCAACCACCATGGTTGTAGTGTTGGAGGTTCCTGTCATCACTCTTGTCTGACCTATAGTTGATAATCAACCTATAGTCATGAACCTTTTGGGTCTCTTTCTCATTCGTCGGGCTACAATACTCAGCCCATCCCTACAACATCTAGCCATTTTTTTTATGGTATGCCGAATTTCACATCACAATTTTCATCCTCCATTCCAACGTCTAATCTGAATACTAGTATTGGACTTGGGGGCATGGCTCCTCTTCATATTCCATTATCGTTTGGCAGTGCTCATAGTCCCCAAATGAATCCTACAGTTCGAAGACTACCTTCGTTTCACCGTGGGTCTAATTCTAGTCTTAATATTCTTGGATGGATTAACCAACCAGGCAGACAAGATGTTGCTTATGTTTCATCCTTTACACCTACCTCCTCCACATCGATTCTGACCAATGCATTTGGCATGAAGAATCCTCCTTTATCCTCCAGATTCCCACATGGAGGAGGTCAGTTTCACACTTTGGGAAACCCCCAACTTGGAACTACTCCGACTGGGGGAAATATTTACAATCCTCGTAGTAACATTCCTACCGGAATGGTGCCCAACCAAAACTTTATGAATCAATATGGAGGGGGGTTTCTACAATATCAGATAGGGCCATGGTGCATACCAGAACCCTGGATGGGTTGCAATTCCCCAACAACAATATTTCCCAGGAGCTTGGGGCCAGATGCCACAACCCCATCTCCCTTTTCTTGCCACGCTCAATTTTCCATACTTGTCTAGATTAATGAATGACTCGGTGCATCATGACCCAACATGGACCCCCGTCACCACCAAGCTTCCTTCGGATATTTTGAAATTTGAGGGAAAGACTGGTGACGATCATGGTGATCACGCCACTAATTTTCATCTTTTGTGCTCTTCTATTTCCGTTAACGATGATTCTCTTCGTTTAAGATTGTTTCAACGCACCCTCATAGGGGTCGCAACAAAATGGTACATAGAGCTACCAGGGGGGACGTATACGACTTTTAATCATATGGTTTTAGTCTTCCTGAATCACTTCCAATTGTCAGTTCATTACGACGCCAAAATATAACTTTTGTCGGCCTTCAACAGGACAAAGCCACCCATATCTCGGATCCCATACAAGAGTGACACAGACGAACTAGGTTGATCAAGGCATACATTCCTCCAGAGTTCCTATTGGAATGGTTCCTTAAGTCTTTACATCCTTATATTTCGAAGGATGTTTGTACATCTAGTGTTACATCTGAGGAAGAGGCAATTTTTAAATCCCAGCAGTTAGATCTTATATATGCTCATTCTGGGATGTTATACGAAATTCTTCCTGACGCACCGAGGTCGACATACAACCCTAGACAAAATCTCAGGCCTCATGAAAATAGAATTGTAGGCTCCACAAATGTTAAATAAGGCATGGATTTTCAAGACCTGAATAAGGCATGTCCGAAAGACAACTTACCGACACCTTTCATTGATCAAATTCTCTATGAATGTGTGGGAAGCGAGGTTTTTTTCTTTTATGGATGAATTTTCAGGATACAACCAAATTGAGATTAAACCCAAGGATCAATATAAGATGGCATTTGTTTGTTCTTAGGGTACATTCGCATACTGAAAAATTCCTTTCGGCCTTAAAATCGCTGGAGCAACCTTCCAACGTGCCATGACATTCTCTTTTCATGATCTCAAGCATATAGTTGAAGCTTACCTTGATGATCTCGGTGCTCACTCTCGCAAGAGAGTGGATCACTCTACGCACCTTTGGCTAGATTTTTAGAGATGTCGGTATTATGGCATCCGTTTAAACCTTCACAAGTGCATCTTCTGCGTTAGGTCGGGTCGTCTTCTAGGAAGAGATGGTTGGTATGGTTTTAGTTCAGGAAGATGATGAGCTCCATGAGCACATCGTTTACTATCTTAGTCGAAACTTAGTCGGCCCTAAACTCAAATATTCTCATGTTAAGAAGCTAGATTTGTCTACCATTAACGCAGTTCAACGATTACGACACTATATATTTCTTTGAAAAACTACCGCAGTTGTTGATTTTAACCCATTTCAATATGTCCTTACTAGGCATATCATAGGGGGAAAATATAATAAATGGATTTTCATCTTGCAAGAGGTTTATCTTGATTTTGCTTCGGCGAAATCTAAGAAATCACTATTTTTTTTTGAGTTAATATTGGACTTCCCTTGGTTAGATGAGGACTTTATTCATGTCGATTCATTTGCAGATGAACTCATTTTCCTTATCTCGTCATCAGACCCCTTGTATGGAGACATTTTGATCTATATTCAAACCTTGAGGTCCCTTCAACATCTTTCGAGAGATGATCGACGGTGTATACGATATCAAGCTAAGAACTACCTTATCATCGACAACACTTTGTATCATCTGTTTCACATAAAAAAATACTCACTTTGATAGTGTCGCAAGTGTCGTCATTACAAAGGTCGCAAGTGTCGCATTTTGCTCACAAGGTCGCAAGTGTCGCATGTTGCTCACAAGTGTCGCAAGTGTCAAAGAAAGTGTGCTGCCATGATGCCTATGTCGTGCCTATAACGACATGAGAAGGACACTTAAAACACCTCAAACATTTGATTTGGAAGAGGAGAAATGAGTCAGCAGGATTACAAACCTTTTTCCATCTGAAAGCACCTCAAAAACTGAGCTTTTGAAGGAGAGCACTCCCCTATACCTCTTCTGGAAGCACTGACGCTCCCCCTTATACTGTCTGGGAGCATTATAAAGCTCCTTTGGACCTTCTGCAAGAGCGCTCCTACCCTCAAGAGCATTGGCTCTCCCCTAAATCCTACTAGGGAGCACTATAACGCTCTGAGTGCCCTTTTGAGGGAGCGCTACCTATTTTAGGCAACAGTTGAGTTGTTGAGATGAATGGGGAAAGGATCTTTTCATTCTTAGAAGGAAGTTGAGCTTGAATCCCT
>SNQJ01S0001052.1:17119-87216 GCA_010110895.2 Picea sitchensis
TCATTAAAAAATGAAACAGAGGCCCTGAGCATAGTTCTTTTCCTGTGTCAAGCTCATTAAAAAATGAAACAATCATCTCTCTTGAACCTTCTTTTCATCCACCCTTCTCCTTTTTCTCATCTAATAGAGGAAATGGTGATGACCTTAGAGCCAGTGAATGAATCGCATCTTGGGGGGCATGTATCCAACCTTTGATGATCATTCTGGAGTTAAGCCACTAGCTTTCAAGATGGGGGCATACCAAGCTTAGTCTTTGTTCTTTCTCGTGCTCGTAAATACATGAGAATGCAATCGGGTATACTTTTATCTCTTTTTCGGACCCGTATGGATACACAAAAAAGGAACCCCCTAGAGTCTCCTTTAAGCTCTTTTCAGACTCTCTAAACATGAAAAGATTTCCGAGTGATCTTGTTTTCTTTCCCACTTGTTAAACGGTTTGAAAGGGCATCTTTCGAGTGATAATTTATCTCTTTTTCGGCCTCGTGAGACTAACATTACGAAAAAGGACAACACTGGAGTCATCTTTAAGTCCTTTTCAGACTCTCTAAACATGAAAAGATTACCGAGCGACCTTTCTCTCTTCATGCTCGTTAAAGTATTTGAAGAAAATGTGTATTCAGTGATAGTTTATCTCTTTTTCAGTCTCGTCAGACTACTTTATGAAAAAGGAATTGAGAGAGTTCTCTTTTAAGTGTTTTTCTAGACTCTATAATCATGAAAAACCTTTGATTTTTCTGTCTTTGGACTCGCTAAAACAAACATCGACAGGCCCGTACGGGACCGAACCCTTACTTCTTCCAGTTCGTTAAACAAAGGAAGAGGAACTTACTGAAGGTGAGTTATATCGAGCATGTGTTATCCTCCTTGAGCTCAGTAAATCAAAAAGAGGTACTCGTCTATCTGGATGGGGCAAAATTTGAAAGAAGCAAGCCAAGAAGTCTCTTGAGAACATTACCAAGTAATTCTTAGAGTCACCCTTGAACACGACACTTTGTCCTTTGCACGCATTATAATCCACTGAACCTCTTCACTGAGCCAATCGTTTGAGTTTCTTTCACTCCTCTGGGTCACCTGACGTAAGTCACATCATCCACCACATCATCAAGTTTTGGTCCATGTCATGTTTCTGTTGTTGTGCCGCAGTGTTCAAGGGATGTATCCGCCTCTAGAGTCAGCCATCACAAATATCTTGTCTCAAAACCCGTGTCAGTCCATGTTCATTTGATCTACCAATTACATCTCTATGTTTGTTTCATTTCATTGATGGGGGATACATTAAGGCCCTCCTTCGACGAGCCTATTCTTGTCGACATTCAACACATTATTCAGGAATTAGGCTTAGAAACTAGTTAGTACTTTGTATCCGCCTCTAGAGTCAGCCATCACAAATATCTTGTCTCAAAACCCGTGTCAGTCCATGTTCATTTGATCTACCAATTACATCTCTATGTTTGTTTCGTTTCATTGATGGGGGATACATTAAGGCCCTCCTTCGACGAGCCTATTCTTGTTGACATTCAACACATTATTCAGGAATTAGGCTTAGAAACTAGTTAGTACTTTGGGACCTACATGCCTGAATGGCAGGCCTCCTCACATTCGACAGTGGGTTTACATCGTTGACCTCTGATCGAATGATTCCATGGATGTTCGACTTCAGCCCATCCACTCACATTTGTTGGAATGTACTAGGGTACCTTGGGAATCATCGACATTAATGGTGATCTCCCTCATGCTTGTTAACGGTTTACATCATTGACCGATAATCAAGTGGTTTCTGCCATGTTCGATATCAGGATATATATTCACATGGTTAGATTCGTACTACATCAGGATCGGTAAGAAGAACCTGGGTTGAGTGATCACTTTGATATGTACTTCGTCCAGGTTGCGATGGAGTTTCTCTTGAACAATGACACATATACTATCACATAGATCCACTTTGTATGGGTTGTGGCTATTTCTTGTCATCTCGTAGATCCACTGTGTATTCTTCGTGGCTACAATCAGTTCATGTCATAAGCATATAGATCCACATTGTACTTTCAGTGGCTATACCTCTCTATCAATACAATTATGGATCCACAGTGTATTTTATGGCGGCCATACCTTGCAAATCTTTATCACCCAGGCATAGGTATGTCTGCCTTGGGTTTGAAACATGTCATAATATTTGTTGGATGTTTATGTGCAGCTTTTGTCAGGTTATCTCTGTCTATACCCTTGCTTGAAAGTCTACAAAGTATTTCAGTTATCAGTTCATGTCTTCTAACTTCATACTTTGGGGGACAATCTGTTGCACATAAAAAATACTCACTTTGATAGTGTCACAAGTGTCATCATTACAAAGGTCGCAAGTGTCGCATTTTTCTCATAAGGTCGCAAGTGTGGCATGTTGCTCACAAGTGTTGCAAGTCTCAAAGAAAGTGTGCTGCCATGATGCCTATGTCGTGCCTATAATGACATGAGAAGGACATTTAAAACACCTCAAACATTTGATTTGGAAGAGGAGAAATGAGTCAGTAGGCTTACAAACCTTTTTCCATCTGAAAGCACCTCAAAAACTGAGCTTTTGAAGGAGAGTGCTCCCCTATACCTCTTCTGGCGCTGGCGCTCCCCCTTACACTATCTAGGAGCATCATAAATCTCCTTTGGCCCTTATGCAGGAGCGCTCCTACCCTCATGAGTGCTGGGGCTCCCCTAAAGCCTACTAGGGAGCGCTATAATTCTCTGAGTGCCCTTTTGAGGGAGTGCTACCTATTTTAGGCAACAATTGAGTTGTTGAGATGAATGGGGGAAGGATCTTTTCATTCTTAGAAGGCAGTTGAGCTCGAATCCCTAGTCCAACCATGATCTTAGGGTAGGTCCTCAACTGAAGGAGGAAAATCCTCACCTTCCCCAAGGATATCTCAAGTTCTTGAGCCTCTCCAAGGCTATATAAGCAAGTTTTATCATGGTGAAAGGGGACTGAAAAAGGAGAATCACACGAAACTTATGATCTTATAAGTGGTGCTGGAACAGAGATATTTTGGAGGCAAGAGACCTATGATCTCATAGGAAGCAATCGATGAAGCTATCATCATTCGGATCGTAGATGTTTTGAGCAAGGGGTAGACAAGGAGGACTTGACGAAACTGCTGCAATCCAGCTACATGTGTAAGCAATGTTTTGTCCTCATTAATATAATTTGCTTGGCCTATTTCTTTCTAATTCATGTTCAATATCACATGAATTTGTCTCTTTAGTAGATAGACCTATTTCGGACTAATCTTGATAGAGTAGGAAGTGGGCGTACTTTGTTTGTCTACAGGGCTTATCAAGGAACGAAAGATTGGAGCTCAACTCGGAGCGTGCAGGGACAAACACCAGTAAAAGGTACTTCTTTTCTCCTTCCTCCTCACACACTAGTCCACCTAGACCTAAAAGGAAGTCAGTGACCATGATAAGCACTTTCTGTCTTAGAGTTAAGAGTCTAGCTCTTTGAGGAGATCTACTTGTCCACAGGGAGATTTTCCTTCAACATCATCGAGTCGTAGATAATATCTTGCGTCATTTCTTGACTCACGAAGAGGCTGAGTCTATTTTTAATGACTGTCACAGTGGGGTTTGTGGTGGTCATTTATTTGGGCTTGCGACAACCCAAAATATATTACGAGCTAGTTATTTTTGGTTGTCTATTTTTAAAGATTTTGTAAAGTGGTCAAGAAGTTTCACCCTTGCCAAGTGTTCACTTGGAATATGTGCTTGCATCCATCCCATCTTCACCCAGTCATCATCGTTGGTCCCTTCACGAAGTGGGGGGTGGTTTTTGTGAATTGAAACCCAACTTCGGCTCGGGGGCATCAACATATTATCATGGCCATAAACTACTTTACCAAGTGGGAAGAGGCCATGCATGTAATTAAATACGATGGTAACACTGCTTCATTTTTTGTGTTCAATCAAATTATATCCAGGTTCAGAATCCCGAGTGAGATTTTCACTGATCATGACAGTCACTTTCAGAAAGAAATGATGAAAGAATTAGCATTGAAACTGGGGTTTAAACATGGCCATTCTTCCCCTTAATACCATAGGAAAATGGACAAGTAGAGACTGTGAACAAGTCTCTCAAGACCATTTTTTAGAAAATTGTCAATTAGAGAAAATATGACTGACATCTCATGCTTTACCCTACTCTTTGGGCATATCGAACCTCGATTAAGACTTCCACTGGTTTTTATCCATTTTAGTTAGTACAAGGTGTGGATTCGATCATTCCTATTGAATGAAAAATCCCTTCTCTTAGACTCACAGTTAAGCTCCTACCTGACATTTCCTAGCTTGAAGAATGCATCATACACATAGAGAGCCTAGATGAGAAGTGTCGAGATGCCTCTACAGCTATCGAAGTGAAAAAATGACGTGTCCTGGTCCGGTATGATAAATATGTTTTCCCTCAATAGTACACCGAGGGTGACTTGGTCCTCTTGTATGACCAAGCCAAAGAACCACTGAGGGTAGGCAAGTTCAACCCCATGTGGCACAGTCCTTATATCATGCGACATGTCTTAGAAAAAGGAGACTTTGAATTAGAATATTATGAAGGGAATATGTTCGTTGAGCCCAGGGATGGGGTCTACTTGAAAATATAATATGCTTGAGCCCCAATATAGGGCATAACTTTTTGTATACTAATGTATTTTAGTGTGTATATATATTTTCCTTTGTGTCATTGGCTTGCTTATCGAGTTTTCCCTTGGTTGGAAAATGCCAACGGAGTCGTCAGTTTACCTAGGATTCGTAGATGGTGCCAATCGTCATACACAAAACTTGGCTTTCGTTGCTTGGGTCGTTTACTCACCCGAGGGTCAACTGGTTTCTTTAGGTGGTGTTTGTCTAGGGACATCAAAGAGTAATGTGGCTGAATATAGCATCGTTATAGAGATTTTATGCGATGTTGTTTCACATGGTATTCGTTCATTAGAAGTTTACCTGGACTCCCTGTTAGTAGTATGTCAGTTGAACAGAAGTTACCGTGTGCAAGACCCTACTCTACTCTGACGGTTCCTACGGGTACAAATTTTGGAATGACATTTTGATTTTATTACATATCATCATATACCTAGAAGTTATAATTATGTATCCGATACATATGCTAATTATGTTTTAGATTATAATTTTTCACACAACTAAAGAAAAGAAAACGCATTCACCAATGTACACATTGTAATATAAGTAAATTCGAAGACCAATGTTTTTTATATTTCATCTCTCCAAAAAATATGGTGTCATAGTACAAAATTGGGGCTCACACCCTCAAAATACATATACGGCTGATCAATACAATAACCATGACATCTACACCTATGGTGTTGGATGTATGTCATGATAACATATTACAGTGTTTGTGAGATGTCAGAAGAGTCACTCCCAAGCATGGGGTACACCTACCACCTATTACTGCATTGCCTCCAGTAGATCCTCTACTTGAACCATGGGAATTATGTGTAAAACAAGACATGTTTCCCTACATGTTTTTAATCACTCTCTCAATGTCTCCTCCCCTTGTCTTGTCCCCCCGGTGCCTCCAATGGTGTCATGGGAGTCCATACGGACTACACAGACCCACATCTGCATATCAATACATGTTTAAATTAGTACTTGACATCATCCAAAAATATATTTTTTTTCTTTTACAAAAATACAAAAAAATGAAATGTTCAAAAAAAAATTCATACCTATGTCTCCATAGGCAGAACCTAGTGGTAATGGCATGCCCATATCTCCTCTGAAATCTATCCCTGGATATGGGTGTTCGTCCAGATCTATCACTTGCCAATGCCACCAAAAGAAAAACTCATCGTTGTAGGGTGTTGGTACCCTACCACAACCCAACTGCCTCATCACCTTGGTCCACCATGCCATGACTGGATCACAAGGTCCATGAGGAAAAATCTCAACTCTAGGGACCAATCCTAGAACCCGTTTGAAGAAAAAACTACATAATACAGACGCAAACCCAAACTTACTCTTTCTACACTGTTTGCAGTCTGTTAGCTAGCTCTTCATGTTGGCCAGCAGTGAGGTGCACCAGTCATAAACCATGGTTCGTAAGCACTCCACTGAGTATAAAATAAGTGGCCTTGATTCCTGATGCAACGAGGTCGATGCTGTGATCTATGTCAACACTAAGATATGATCTTGAGACTCAAGTTGTTGATAGCTCTGATCG
Source organism: Picea sitchensis (assembly GCA_010110895.2). NCBI lineage: Eukaryota > Viridiplantae > Streptophyta > Pinopsida > Pinales > Pinaceae > Picea > Picea sitchensis. The sequence continues at coordinate 23,334 of SNQJ01S0001052.1, forward strand.
AGAGTTGGCTCCCTACCTTCTTGGTCCCTGTAACACAATGAGTAGCTATGTAGTCCTCTATATTCATGCCACTCCTATCTCCCCAAGATTTTAGGTTCACCACCTCAACCAGATGTGATAATCCTTTCAAAAATTATTTGTCCTCGACTTCAATCCTCAATGGTTTTCCATTGAGGTTGAAGGCCTCTGTATCTAGATCCTAGTAGTTCACCAACATATGGAGCATACTCACTTGATCCCTCATGCCTTTGAGAGCCCAAAATTTATATAGCCCACATATTATTAATTCCATTTGGGCCCCTCGATATCTTTCTACTATAGCATCAACCTCTTCATTCTCTCTTTCTCTCCACTCTAGCACCATCCCAGAAGTTTAAAATCAATTTTGAGTCAATACGATTTATAAAACTCAACTCACGGACTTGTACATGAGCTACATTTTACAAAATCATGTATAGGGCTGCATATACATGGTCTTCTTTGATAACAGTCACATATAGGGATGTGTATACATGACCCGATGATCTACAACCCACATGTACCCTAGTTTCTAATTTACGCCTTAAAATACTCAAGAATTAATGCCTAAATTAAAATTTTAAATCAATAGAAATGAAGAGAAGGGCAAGAAGACTTACTTGGTATAGACGGTTCTCAATTTTGTCACTCGTAGCTCCCGCAAACGATAGTTGAAGATCAGGGGCAATTTGGTCCAAAATGCACTATTTACAAATGGTATGGTAAATTGGTTAGTTTTTACTATTTATAAAAAAAAAATTACCCACTTTGCATAGTTTTGCTTAATTTTTTACCTAAATGGACTAATAGCACAGTGGAAGGAGTTTTTTTGTCCAGAGATTCTTGTGGTTCTAGTGTTATGCCACCCATTTGTGACTTTTACAGGTATATTTCTTTGACCAACATATAGGATAGGTCATCCATCCATTCTTGCATCTTTCATTATCCTATGACTGTGATCCATATGCATTAGATATGAACCCATTTATTAGCGACACATAACCTCCTTATTGCTAATAGAAGTTTCGTGATTGAATGGTAGAGACTTACCAAACATGGGTGCCCTAATTAGAACCTTTGTGCCACTTGGTGCCCATGCAAATATTTTTCCATAGGACTGGGAGTCCCTTATAACTTATATGAATTTGCATTCAAACATCATTTCTTACTCATAATCATGCTGACCTATACCTATGGTACCCCCACGAGTCTTGTTTAAGCTCTTTTTCGACTCTCTCAAAAAGCAAAAAGGTTACCTAGTGAACTTGTCCCTTTCACACTCGTAAATTGGATTTGAAAGGATGTATATTTGGTGTAAGTTTAACCCTTTTTTCAAGCCAAGTAGACTACTTTCAAAAAAGGAATACTCTAGTCACTAGTGGCTAGAATATTTCTCCTGGGTATTTGTTTACACTTTTTCGGGCCTAGGGGACTAAATTTATGAAAAATGACATTCTTTGGAGTTAAGTTGTAATTGCATCTCATTCTCTTTCTTGCAATATTGATCCTATTGTCGGTTCTTTCTTTCGCATTCTAATCCTATCACCTCAACAGTTTGCATAATCATCTAAGAAGAGCCTTGTTTATATCCTTTGCAACTTGACACCCTATACCCCAAGATGAAACATTCCCCCGAGTGTCCATATCCTACATGCACCTCCTTGCATTGAGCATAGGTATTGTTAGTCCCTAAAGTTACACTCGAATGGTAAGGGCAAGCTAGGGCATCATTGATTTTATTGCAAAGTATTTTTGAGGGTTTTATGATTTGGTTATGGTATAATGGTTGAAAACTGGGTCAAGCTTACAGCATGGCATGAAAATCAAGATTAAAACATTGCATATCCCATTGGTTGAATAATAGATAGATACATAGATGCAGTAAACCAATTCAAGAAAAAGAAAGTGAAATCTTCAATTTGTCAATTTCACAAAGTTTAGTTTCAATATATTATAAAGAAATAGGGGTATCAGCTTGAAATCATTACTTGAAAATTATCTCTACAGCAAAATATTCACTGTATAAATTAACATTCAAGAACCAAAAGCATTGCAATTTGAATAATAAATTCAAGCATGAAAAATGAAATAACAAAGTAGAAAAGAGAAGGTCTAACCATCCATATGCCTTTGCTATTAAGTGTCAATTGAACATACATGCCTTTACAATAATCTCCACAAAACGTCTCTATAGATCTCCAAATTTTTGACCCCCCTAAGGTATGTCTTCTGTCTATTTAAAACAACTATGAAACTACCAGATCCTATTATCTAGGATAGCCTTAAATGACTAGAATCAAAGAGTATCCAGATCCTAAATTATGTCACTAAAAAATGAGCTACTGTTTCCAAAATAGTCCACAACTCAACAACTTGATATAACAAACATTGCCAACAATACTCTACAAAATAGAGATTTTGTTTGACTCTGTAAAGCATATCGAAATCTTAGCATTTCCTTGATCAAAACGAGTATTATTTGCCATATCTTCTGGAGCACCTTTAAACAAAACTGTAACCAATCTTCATGTTACATTTAAGATAAAATCATAGCAGAGGCTTTGGCATTTTTCTGCTTGAGCTTTGTGGTTAACACAACATTGTGCCAGTAAAGTCTGAAATTGATTTCCTTGAGTTCCTTAAGCAACACCCTTTGCTCCTTCTTCTTCTTTTTAACACTTTGAATTCTTTCCTGCTGGCAAGAATTCCACTGTTCTATCGGCATCTTTTCCTTCTTTAACTATTTTATGGTTTTCTAAAATTCTTTAATCTTTTCCTTATCAGTTCTTATCTCGACCCTGAATCCTAAACAATCTTCAGAGGGTACAGTTTCATTCAGATTTAAGGTAACACTGGGTTCTTTGGTTTTAACCTGATATTTTGAAATCAATTATGAGCTATGTTCTTCTTCAGAACTTGATGAATCCATAGTTCCAGGTAAATCTGGTAAGTAATCTGAATCTTCCACGTAATCCTGTGTTTCTTCATGGAATTCACTGATTCCTTTAGCCATCTCTTTAGCCTTAGATAATCTAGTTAAATCTCTCCTTACAGGGCCTGTAGGTGGTGTAAGTTTTTCCTTTCCTTTGCTGACAGATTTCTTGGGGAAAGGAGTCTTCTTTGCTTTTTTCCTGGTGCTTGTTTCAACCTCCTCAGAATCATCATCTATGATTATGGTGTTTTATTCTTTAATGGCAGGATTGAAAATTTCTTTTGAGTTCAGCCTATACTTATTAGTATCCCTGGTTGAATTTCTCCGAGGTTTTTGTGGTACACACTCACCCTTTTTCCTTTTTCCTTTGACTGCAACGTTCTTTTTGCTGGTGGATGGCATTTCAGACTTGACTGCAGTTTGAGCAATGAGATCATTATCTGACTCTGTCTCTTATTTGACATCTTCCTCAGGAATCACCTCATGTTCGAGCTCCCATCTAGGTCTTTTACTCCTGCTCTTTTTAGTTACCTTGATATTAGAAGATTCGTCTTTTACAGGGTTTTCATCAGCAACACCTCGATTCTGTTTAGCAGTTTTCCTCCGTCTGCCCTTTTTCAACTTATTGGAATGAGCAATAGGTTTTAAGGATTCCATGAGCCAATTCCAGGGCTTTTTTAGTTCATTCAGGACAGACATGACTAGGGTTTTAATCAGGACTTGATGGAACAAACTGCCCTTGGCATTAGTGGAAATCGATTGTACCTTCTTGGACATTTTTGTCAAACTTTTAAGCAGGAAATAAAGAAGCTTTAAAGGGTAGTCACCATTTAGATGCATCAATATTATGATATGGTAGATGTAGATCAAAGAAAACCTCCCTTCACAGGTGATGTATCTGTGAATCACCACCAGGGCAGTGTGCCATTTGGGTCGGACCCAGCTGCGAGGAATTGCCCTTCTCCAATCTGGATTCTGCTTATCTGGAAGGAGGAATTGATTCACAAATTCAGTGACCACATGTTCCTTCTTCCACCATCTTTCCCCTCCAACCACGAGCCTGCAAGCCTTGGATATAGTCTTCTCTGTCACCAACATCAACATCTTGCCGATTTCAACCTCATGACCATCGAAATTCAAAGCAAATTCCATGGAAACCTGTTCATCATATCCGTTAAATGTAGTGAGGAAATCAAACCACCCGACGTCTCTAAATATTTGAGCCATTTGAGGTTAGGCTTCAAGGAGTTCGACACCTTCTGATTCAATTCTGGCCACTTGTCCGCTCCACTTTGGCGCCATTTAAACTCAAATATGCAACTAACGCCCTCGGGTTCCAAATTCCCTTCCTGTAATTGCTGATATATGTCTGATGCTTTGAATGGATACCTGTATTTCTTCTTGCAGGGTTGAACTTAAAACAACTCAAACCGATCACATAATAATCATTAAATAACAGGGGATTTTGAAATGAAACCTGCGCGCGTGTATAGCGATTATGTTCTGAACAAGTTGGATTTATAGATGATTACCAAATTCTCGTGGGAACATACGAACTCTTAGCTCATGATCTAGTTATCATAACTAAATCGGGATAGCAGGCGCATGTTATGGCATGATTATTTGGTGCTACGGGAATAGGCTTATTCCCGTAGCGCAATTGACAACTTAAAATTTGAAAATTCCAATGGCATAAAGGAGACACTTCTAGTTTAAACAATGTTTTTCATAGTCAAAACTCAAATAAATCATCAAAATTTTTAATGCAAACCATGAAATATCAAAAATCTAAAAAATGAAAACAACTGAAAACGAAAAAATGAGGGATGGGTAAGGAGGGTTTAGGACAAGGGTTTCTTACTTAAACCAAGACAAAAGTAGAGACTAACAAGTATGTTCCACTATTGGAACTAGTTGCTTACTCATGACACTCATTTCCTCCTCTGTATCATAACATTCATTTGACTATGAAAAAACAAAAAAATACGGGCGAGAAAAGAATATTATCTCATGTTGGTAGCAGTCATGTCACCTTTGAACAGAGCACAAACTTTTGAGTCCACTTGTCATCAAAATTTTGGGTTTAGCATTACCTTAGGTAGTTGAGCTCGTTATTTAGAGTTTACTCCCCCGAATAGTTACTCTTCCAATACCTATGGAGATTTTTAATGGTGCCTCCTACATCACAAAGTTTCATCATCATGTCTATGCTTCCAGATTCATCCATATGTCTCATGCTCTTGTTCAAAGGATGTCTATCAACCTGTGTCGGTCATTTCTCAGAACTATTGACTTTGCATGTCGGCCATACCTTCAGTGTGTCTCAAAGTTAAAAGAATTTTTAGTCCTACCATGTATTGATCTAGGTGGATATTGGTGGCCACCCACCTCTTCCAACTATCTCAAAACAATTTTCTGACAATTTTGGCAATTTACAATTTTTAGCAGTTTTTAACTTCCGAGGCCATTTTGAGGGCCTAAATGAAGATTTTATAGGATTTATATTCTCAATAATAGCCAAAGGCTCTGATTGAGCCCCCAAAATGAATCTCCTTGACGATACCTTTCCAACGAGATACCGTTCTCCCCAAACGAAGATCGTATGCCAAAGTTACGCCCCTGAGAAGTTGATACACCAAACTACCCAAAACGGGGTCCACAAAACTTTTGTCTTTTCATCTTCCATAGTTAGGGTTTTGGATTTTATTTATGATAAAAAGTCCTTTAGAGCTCATTGTAAAATCATATTCTTGCGAATGCGAGTAGAGGACACATCTCTTCTTAGAGATAAGTTGCCACCATTCTAGTGAGTCTTTCACTCTATATTTTTACAGTCTTTGTACGTTTTCGCTCATTAATAGAAAATTGGGTATTATTGTATCTCTTTGTTTATGGTTTCATCTCTGATACATTTCTGTTATATCCAATATATCTTTGTACATTTCTTTATTATATCTCCTCTCTCATTTCATGCCAAAAATAATCCAGATCGTGCACCCTTGTCCTACTTTCCTTATGGGTAGGTAACCTTGAACCCAACAGTCGACATTTCCTCATCGGTCACTGACTGGGGGGGTTCCCTTGTTTTCAACGAAAATAAGTCTATTCACACATTGGGATTCGTGTAGTGTCTTGGATTCCATTAGCCTCATTGGTGGTTTCCTCTACTTTGTCAGCAATTTTCATTATTTGTTGCTATTCAGAGGGTCTTTTTCATGCACTAATTGCATCTGGTGCATGCGAAAGATGCACATGGTCATTGGTTCGTGAACATGTTCTTTTTTCGAGTTCCTACAAATCATCAAACTATTAATTTTTACCTCATTCTGACTGATGAGAGATGCCTTAATGTTCTTCTTTCAGTGGGTCACCTTCCATCGACTTCAAATCATCTATTATGGAAATGAGCCCTAGAGTTCTATGAGTGCCTATAGGATTGCAGTCATCAATGGAAGGTTATCTTGCCATCGACAGTTGGGAATACATCAATGTCTCCTGATTGATGGATTCTTCAAGTGTTCAAACTCAACTACTTTATTCAAGGTTGTAAGAATGTACTCGGTGCCTTGATACCTACTTTCATTATCGGTAGGTTGTCTTATGTTTGTTAACGGTATACCTTAATGATCGGTAATCGAATGAAGTCTTATTGTGTTCGACCTCAACTCCTTTATTCACATGATGTACACTTCCACCTTTGACGGATCGTGTAGAATACTTGAAGACATCAGTTCATAGTCGCAACTTTCCTGAGATGTTGTTATCATTCATTGGACCGGTACCTATATGACTTTACTGATCATGGGAGATCAGATTGTACTCCATCGTATAAAGATATCTTCAGATTGATTTTGAGATTGGCTTTTCACTGGGCCTTGTTCGTGACTATGATAGCCTATGGCATGTATCTACCTTTGTATTTCCTATTCATGGCCATGCACAACTGTTTGGTATATTTCCACATGGATCTGCAGTGTAATTAAAATTGGCAGCCATGTGTACAAAGTCATTATGGATTGTAATATTCTTATGAGCAACTAGTTTGTCTAGGTGGGTCTCCATTACTCCACTTTTGGGAGTTATAATGTATTTCATCCATCGCAGATACCCTCTGACCTCACACATTAGGGGGCATCTGTTATAGAAAGGTTTTCCTCACCCCATGAAATTTTCTCAGAAGGCCTTTTCCATTTCCCTATGCATACTTGAAGTCCCTTTTTGCGATTCCCAGAGACAAAAATTGTATTTTTCCACATATACGCGCCCTAATAGTTATACAACATGCGTATACGTAGGTTGCACCATTAAAACCCGCATACATCGAGTTTTGTGCCCAAAATTAAAAAATGGGGTTCGGTTTCCATGTAACGTCACGAGATCCATGATCCTTGAACTTCCATATGCTAGAAACATTCTGAATCAGCCCTTCAATTCCATTTTAAGGCTATAAATGAGTCATATTCGAGCTATGGAAAAGAGGAGGAGAATTCAAATTTAAGAGCAAAGTTACTTTGGAAAAATTATTCACTTCATATTGAGTCTGCATCCCTTTGTCCTTTTAAGTCTGAACACATTATTCAGCCCCAAAGATCTTCCCTATTTGATGGAGAACCTCATTGTCTTTCTTATATGAGCTTACCTTTGGTGGAGGATTGAAGTGGTGGAGGCCCAGCTGGAAGGGACTTAGTTTCTTGGTTCCGAGATGTGCCGACACAAAAGTTTGTCATTCATACACTTCTGTTGTTCATATTTTAATAGAAATACTCTTTTCTCATCCAATTAATGTCTTGCAAATATTTGAATTGTTATTCCATGGGTGCATTTGTTATGAATATTGATGTATTATGCTATTATATGTGCTAACTTTATATATTATCACCATATTCTTGTGTATATTGGTTGTTGAGGGCAAGTTGCAGGTGTATATCTTTGAGCCAAGTGCTTAATGGTGGACTTCATCAAACATATGGACGAGGTAGGATATTTATATTGTATCGTTAGCATGCTTTTTTATATAACATACTTGATATTATAAATGATTTCTGCAACAATTTCCGTATGTTGTGGTTTACCCCATGCCATAGAGTGATTTTCCTCGTAAGAATTATCATGCACTTTATGGTGATTACATATTCCCAAGTAGGATCTAGATGTTATCTCAAGTTCCTAGGGATAACTAAGGAGATGATGTCTCAAGGCCCTCAAGTTGCAGACATGGAGTACCCAGAGACATCTTGACCAATAGTGTCCACTTGCACAGACAGAGACCCACCTCACCACAATAGTTCCAGGTTTATCATGGGGATATCCACCACATCAAATTTCTTCAGAAATACATTTGGTCTTTCTCCATGAGGTACAATCCAGGTATTATGGTGAGTGTCATTTCAATATTTGAGGCATTTTAGTTTTTTTCATTTTAAAATGCTTTTGATTATGTAACTTCTGTTTACACCCTCCTAGGTTTTTCTCTAGGTAGTTTTGCTTTCCTTGTGGAGTAAAAGGGATTACACCCCCAAGGAATTAGTATTTAAAATGAATTATGAACCAATGAAAGGGATACGTAGAATTATGAGATATTGAAATTTTTTAAGTTGGAATCTTTTCTGCATGCTAAAACACTACAAGGAAAAGACCCTCTAGCGAAGGTTTTTGCGGAAGCCCCTATAAAATACCCCAAAAATCAATTTATATTGGAGGAAACTAGCAAAGGCGAGTGGGAGGAGGTTTTAGTGGATGTTTTTTTATGGTGATTTTATAAGTACATATCTCACCGATGCATTTTCTAGTATGGATGCATCGGTGCTCTAAAAAATGGCATACCATGATAGGGTTATTTAAAAAACAAATATACTCCGGTGTGCTACTTAAATACTAACGCATCGGTGCACACTGTTTCTCTACAAAATAGTGCATCGTGGTAGGTTTATTTAAAAAAAAAATGTACTCCAATGTGCTACTTAAATGTTGATGCATTGGTGTGTCTAATAATCAAGCGCACAGTAACAAGGGTTAAATAAAAAAAAATACCGGCTGTAAATTCATTTTTACCCTTTTCAATGTTGTGGAGCTCTCAAGAACTATTGCAACTTTTGTATCTCTGAAGTGTCTTGTTTTCGGTGCTTCCATTCCTTACCTTCCTTACATCCATTTCTCAGTGTGTGGCTTTCAAATTTTTCCAAAAGGTGGGAAAATTAGGTTTTTTGGACTACATGGCAACCATGCATCCCCGATGACGAAATGTCTAGGTAATGTATTTATTTATTTATAACTTAAACTTTTAGAGGATTAAAATTCAAAACTCAGTTAAATTTCCATTGTTTAATATATATATATATATATATATTTGCACGACGCATTATACTCGTTCGTATCCCACCGTGGACACTACACCTTGAAAATTTACAGGGTGCACCGAAGCACCATGCCTAATTTTTTTTCAGTGGTGCATTTATAAACTCTAAAGCACGAGTGCGTTGGGTCACATTTAACACATCATTGCATAATTTTACCGATGCACTACCAAAAACAATATAGCTTATTTTTTGCAGTGCGTCGAAATAACGTTAACGCACCTGCACGTTACATTAAATGATTCACTGCATAAATTAGATGCATTATTTTATGCAGTGCGCTAGTAAACTTATGCACCGGTGCATTAATGATTACACAACGCACCACCGTAAAAAATTATATCCTTAATGCCAAAGTACTATAATTATCATTTTTTTTTTAAATATTGGTGCGGTGTGTCACCTTTCCTGTAACTCACTGGTGCATGTTGGGAATGGCTATGAACCGTAGTAAAAAAAAAATAAAAATGGTTTTACGGTGCTTTAGGATTTTAAGTTTTTATTATTTTAGGCGGTGCATCGGTTAACCTTAACGCATCGGTGCGGTAAGATTTTACAACACACGACATAAAATAATATAATTTTTTTTATATGGTGCGTTATGTTACATGTGTATACGGTAGATAGTGATCACAAGTAATATACTCACCATGGGCGGCGTTTGACTATTTTTTGGGGCCACCGGTGATGAAATTTACTTATTTTTTGAAGAAAGTTATTTTTCCGTATTTATAAATAAATTTCTCATTTACTTATTTTTTTTTATATCTTTTATGTATGAGGCTGATGTATTTTATATTTTAATCATGAGTATACATTACAGGAGAGAGCAAAAACAACAACATGAGTAGAGGGTTGACCTGTACAATGTTGTACAGGATTAGGAGATGAGGGAGAGGGAGAGGGATTTGCGTAGATTTAAACCTTGTATAATATTTACTGCAAAAAGTTTTTTAGTAAAAGAACATAAATTATACAATGGAAAATACAAAAATTACATATATATTTTTCCCCCGAAAACCCAAATCGGGAAAACTAGCATATTCTATATTCATTCATAGTGCTACATTGTTTACAATACAATTTACATATAGGAGCCAATGGCATTCAAAACAGTAACCCAATGACCTAGATTAGTCAAAAACCCTAATTCCTTAAATGGAAATAGAAAACCATCGACAAAAACCATGTACCAAAAAACCTCCCAACAATGGACACAAAAATCGAGGCAACATGAAAAATGAGGCAAAAATGCGATAAGTTTCCCGAGGAATTTTTTTTTTTCTCATGCAAAGAATATAACACATACCTAACATTCTCCCACTTGTTGTTTTATTTGTGTATAGGGGGTTACAGGGTTACATAGTCAACAATCCAGGGAAGCAATGCCCATGGATCCTCTACACCAAGAGAACTTCTCAGTGCCCACAGATTTTGTTAATGAATCTGCAACATTATTCAAAGTGTCCACCTTCATCAACAACGCTTTCTTCTGTTCAACCATGTCTCTCACAAAGTGATATTGAATATCAATATGCTTTGTCTTTGAATGATAAGTTGGGTTCTTCACCAGAAAAATTACACTCTGATTGTCACAATCTATCCTCACAACTTGTTGTACCAACCCAATACATGAACACAATATTTGTAACCATATTGCTTCCTTAATTGCATGAGTGGTTTCCATGTATTCAACTTCTCTAGTTGAAAGTGCCACTACAACCTGTATTTTTCTCATCCAACTTATTGCTCCTCCAAACAGGTTAAACACATACCCACTTGTAGTTCTCCTATGATCCAGATATCCATCCTAGTCTGCATCCACAAATCCATGTATATCCAACATTTTTCCCAATCCCGGTCTTCCTTGGTAGCATAATCCATAGCTAGCAATGCCACACAAATACTTGAAAACCCGTTTTATTGTTGTCCAATGCTCCTTCTCTGGTTTTGACATATACTTGCTCAAAACTCCCATTGCATGTGCAATGCCCAGTCTAGTACATACCATTGCATACATCAAACTATCAACTGCACTCGCATATGGAACATGAGACATGTACTCCTCTTCCTGTGTCTTGGGACACTGATCCGTAAATAAATTTACACCTACAGGATTAGGGACCTTTACCAGTTTACATTCCTTCATATTAAACCTCTGTAATATTTTCTCAACATATTTTTTCTAATTTAACCATAGTTTCCTCTTTTTCCAATCTCTTTTAATTTCCATGCCCAAAATGAAATTTGAAGCACCGAGATCCTTCATGTCAAATTTAAAGGACAACTGATTTTTCACATCCTGTATAATCTCCTTGTTGTTTCTTATCAGCAACATGTCATCCACATACAAGACCAAATAAATCAAATGATCACCAATTGATTTGAAATACACACAATGACCCTCTTTGCTTTTTGTGAAGCCAAGTCCCAGCAGATAAGTATCAAATTTTTGATACCACATCCTTGGTGATTGTTTTAAACCATGCTAGGACTTTTTCATCTTGCTTACTAGATCCTTCTTTCCCTTCACAACAAATCCTTTTGCCTGCTTCATATAGATTTCTTCTTCCAGATCCCCATGTAGGAATGTTCTCTTCACATCCATCTATTCTACTTCAAAATCAAATGCAACAACAACATATAACATAAATCTTATAGAGGTTAACTTGGCAACATGAGAAAAAATCTCAGCAAAATCAATTCCCTTAACCTGGGATTAACCATTTTCTACTAATCGAGCTTTGTATTTCTCCACTTTTCCTTCTGCATTTATCTTCTTTTTAAATACCCATATGTTTCCATTGGGATTTCTTCTAGTCGACAACTCCACTAGATCCCAAGCCTCATTCTTATCCAAGGATGCCATTTCTCCGTCCATGGCCTTTTTCCAGAGATTTCCATCCTCTAAATCCATTGTTTCCCTGACAATTCTAGGATCATCATCAGTAATAGACAAAACAAAATTTGAATGGAAATCAGACAGAGTATACCTTTCTGGTAGCCTTATTTCTCGAACTGATCTCCTCAATACTAGAGTATGAGGATATTCTTCTTCTGATTCTTGTTCTTCTGTAGAGTCCGAGTCATCATCCTTTAAATCAAACTCTATTTTCTTGGATTCTTCCTTGCTTGGTAGGACTTCCAGTTGAACAACATCCTTCATTTATCTAAATAACACATTTCGTCTATACACTACCTTCTTAGTTTCTGGGTTCCAAATATTATAACCTTTGAGACCATCTTTATAATCAATAAATACACACTTTTCATCCTTCTTATTTAGTTTACTCATGTTTTCCTTTGGAACATGAACATATGAATCATAACCAAATACCTTGAGATGTGTGAGACAAGGTTTCTTAACAGTACATACCTCTTGTGGAGTCTTGTCATCCAACGCTGATGAGGTTGATCTGTTGACCAGGTAACATGCAGTACCCACTGCCTCTTCCCATAATTATTTCCCTAACCCGACACCACTGAGCACACACCTTGATTTTTCCATCATCATCCTGTTCATCCTTTGTGCAAATCCATTGTGCTGAGGTGTATATGGAGTAGTATTTTTCCTTGCTATACCACACTTCTTACAAAATTCTTCAAATTCATTCCCACAGAACTCTCCACCATTATCTGTCCTCAACACTTTAATTCTTTTCTCTGTTTGATTCTCAAAATGATCCTTAAACTCTTTAAAACTTTCAAAGACTTTAGATTTCTTCCCGAGGACACATATCCAAGTATTCCTCGATAATTCATCTATAAATGAGACATATTACACATATTTTCCCAATGGTGCAACCGACACAGGTTCAAAAATGTCACTGTGAAATAGATGTAAAATTCCTTCTACCCTCATTCCACAAGAGGGGAATCTTACCCGATTTTTCTTCCCGTATACACAATGTTCACAGAAATCAAAATACAGAGAGTAGTTAGACATACCTTCAACCATACCTTTACTGTGTAGTAGTCAAAGACCCTGTTCGCACTAGAAGTCACCTTCGTATTTCATTGAAGGTAAGCCCAGTACCCATCAGGTTATATGTCACTATAAATGATTTAAAAGAGGTCAAATGGGCACAGACTCAAGATAATATCGTTTTAACTCAGAACACTGGACCAGCATGCATAAGAATTTAAGGTCTTGATAAACTTTAGTCAGTAAGTTGTAGTAAGGGTGAATAGGAGGAAGAATTGGTGAGGATAATGTAGAGGTTTTCTATGGACATCCAGTCTTCCAGCAGCGTAAGGAAGAAAAGCTTCAAAACCAAGATCCTCTTGGATTCAAAGCTTCAAAAAACTGAAGAACATTATAACAGGATTGAAATCAAACATACATCCCAATACGGTTAAAACAATCCATGTGAATCCTTCAATCATGGAAACTTCAGCATCAGAGTCAAATAAGATGAAAAGGAAGCTAACTTTCATTAAACAAGAAGTCTCAAATCAAAATACATAACCAAAGAACCATAGCTTTGTTAAAACTTCACAATACTGGAGCCTTTCTCAACCATTGACCATAACAAAATATCAAAAATGCCTCTATATACTCAGAACAATTTGCCACTAACAATAGAGGCGTGCCCGAGTCTTTACATTCAAGGCTTTACGTCTGCATGCATTCTGGCAAACTGTGCATGTAGTCTTATGTCAGACGCGAGCTTTTGCCAGATGCAAACATGCTTCAGAAGGGACCTGCAGAGAAAAATTCTTGTTGAAAATCCTTTTTGGCTTTCCATTTATGTGGTGAGATGAGATTTCAACCACCTCCCTCACTTTCATTAACTGTCTACATCAGGATCAGGACGGGCCCGAGTCAACTCTGCGCCTAGAAAACGTGGTGGCCTCACCCTACTCTTTTTCCATATGGATCTCTGCTGGATGCTTGCAGAGAAGACTGGAAGGTGAACGCAAAGGAGACGATGGAGAGCTGATGTGATGACTAGCGCAAACCGGCATGGAACAACGAATGAACGACAACCAGGTGGAAAGAAGCGGTTGGAAATGGCTGAGATTGTGTGAGCGCCAGTATGAAGGAGCTGAGTTGTAAAGATGCAAGGGTGATGTGGCAAGGGGAGAGGTCATGGAGGTAGAGGGGTGTGATTCTTCAGAGGGGAACACGACAACATAGCGGAGGTGACATGGAGCGGGAGTGGGAAACAGATGTCGAGAGGTGAATAGGGGAAGAAAAAACAACGGACAAGGACAGGCATGCAGTCGGGCGAGTGGAGGACATGTGTCATCTAGAGTGTGGAAAATATTTGGAGGCCATAAGGAGGCTAGCTCAGAGGGGGCATAGGCAGTAAGAGGTAAAGAGTGAGTGGGGGGGTCTGAGTTGCTGTGGAGGTGACACGATAGTGGGGGCTCGCGCTAGAAANCCCCCCCCCCCCCCACCCGTTAAAGGAAGAAGGTCAGGGGGGGTATGATATGGAAAATGGGTCGTAGATCAGAGCGCACAGATCTTAGTCATTGAGATCTGCACAATCCTTAGCACAATGCGCCAAGGTCGCCCAGATATCAAAAAATTAGGATAAGCGCCAAAAGTGGGTCGTGCTACTACCCCCTCCTTCATTTTTTCACCAAGGGGTTATTTCCTAAGTAAAAACACCCTTCCATCGATAATATGTGCTAACATTAGGCTCCATGGGGGATAGAAATGTCCCTGTGAGGCTCTAAGAACTCCTTTTTCAGTTTTAGTGTCTTAGTGTTGGGTTGTGGAGTCACTCTTTAAAACCAAAAATAAAAGGAAATATGATATTTACAATGACATGGGAAGCCACTTATGGCTCAAACGAAGAACTTCTTCAGAAAATGCCCATTTACAGGGCCACCAAAAACTTCAACATCCTCCAAATCCTGCAACTTGTAAGTGTTATTTCAAAAAACCTCAGAAATTTTGAAGGGGCCAATCCACAAGGCCTCAAATTTACCGTGCTTTCCTTTGTCCTGCTTGGGTGCATCCCATTTGAGTACTAGATCTCCCAGCTAGAAATCATCTTTCCTTACCCTCCTATCAAAGGCCTGCTTGATCTTCTATTGATGTTGATGTGCTTTGTCTAGTAACTTCTCTCTAGTCTGCTGCACTTATACCAGCTGATGTATTCTTTTGATCATATCATCAAGCTCTCCTTGGCAGTCTTGGGAGAATTTTTCCATAGGCAAGGTGAGATGAGAAGGAAATATGGCCTCAACTCCATACACAAGCTGAAAAGGAGAGACACCAAGAGACCTCTTCATTGTCACTCTATTATCCCATAAAGCAAATTTCAATTTCGAATCCCATGCTTTCTTGTTGTCCTCTAGCAATCTCTTGATAATATTCATAAGGCTCTTGCTAGAGGACTTAGACAGTCCATTCCCTTGGGGGTAGTAAGGAGTAGAGTGAATCAATGCAATTCCAAATTGTTCATAGAACTGGATTAATGGTTCAGCCTTGAAAGATGCAACATTATCGGTGCAATTCTATTAGGGCAACCAAATCTTGCCATAATATCCTCAAGAAAACCAATGATTACCTTATGGGAAGCACTCCTTATGGGGATGGGTTCTATCCACTTGGTAAAGTAATCTGTGGCAGTCAAGATCCACTTGTGTTGACCACTTGAAGAAAGATGAATTTCCCCAATAAAATCTAGGCCCCACTACTAAAAGGGTCCTAAAGCTACCACAGGCTTTAATGGAAAAGACTTGAGATGCTGCTTTCTAGAGAAATTCTAAGACTTAACACAAGCCCTAATCTTTGCACAAACATTGATGAATAGAGTAGGCCATAAATATCCATCCCTGGGAATATTATAGGCTATGGTTCTCCAGAAGTAATTCCCCCCACATAGATTGTCATGAAAATCAAACATAATCTTTCGGGCTTCATGTGGGTCTAAACATCTCAAAAGTATTCCCAGAGGATCTTTCCAATACAATACTTGTTCAATGACGCAGTATTTAATAGCTTTAAGCTTCAAATCTCTTACGTTGTTTTTCACCATACCATCAGGAGGCTGCAACTTTTGCAAAAAATATATAATGTCCTTGTACTATGCACTTCCTTCCAATGAAGGGCTAACTTGAGAACCTCTATCAAACAACTCAACTTGTTGATTTTCTAAGTAGTGTTGATGAAATTAACCCCCAAATCTTTGTAGTTAGATTCAACTAGTAGTCTAGCTAAAACTTGGCCTTTAACCAATTTGGTGGGATTTATTTCCATATCAAATTCAAGGATTTTGGCAATCCACTTGCTCCTTCTTCCGTCTATGTCAGGCTGAATGAGAATCTCCTTCACAAAAGATAAAGGGACATACACAATGACTCTTGAATGAAGAACATAGACCCTGAACGCCTTGAGGGATTTAACCAAAGCATAGGCTTGTTTTTCCATGATGTCATATTTTATCTCAGTATCCCTCAATACCTTATTGAAAAAGGAAATGGACTTCTCTAACCCTTCAACATTCTTCTGCAATAAAACAACTGTTACTGTATCAAATGAAGTAAAGGAAAAAATCAGAAAATTCCTGGAGTAGTCAGGACTGATGAGCATAGGTGAGTCAGTCAAGGCCTTCTTGATCTGGTTGAAAGAATCTTTGGACTTAGCATTCCATTTCACTTCATTCCCCTTCTTGAGCATGATTGTAATGGATTTAACTAACTCAACAAAATTTGAAATAAACCTCCTCAGAAAATTGGTTTTACCCAAGAAAGACTGAACCTCTTTCCTAGGTTTGGGAAAATACAAGGACTGGATGGCCTTTACCTGGTTGGGATCAATCTTTACCGCCTTAGTTGATACTATGTGCCCTAATAATTTTCCCTCCATCATGGAAAACAATGACTTTTTAGGATTTAAGGAGAGACCAAATTTTCTGCATTTCAAGAAGACTTTTTCTTAGATGATAACAATGCTCTTTATCAGACCTGGACAAAACTGTAATTTCATCTATATAGATGACTACAAATTTATCTTTTTCTCCAATGAAGGCAATGTCCATAGCTCGTTGGAAGGTTTCCCCTACGATCATCAATCCAAAGGGCATATTAGCGTACATGAATGTACCCCAAGGAGTAGTGAAGGTTGTCTTGTCTCTTTCTTCATGCAAGACAGAGATCTGATTGTAGCCAAAAAATCCATCAATCATGGACATCCTATATGCACATGTCACCCTCTGTAATATGTGCTCCATCTTTGGCAAAGGGTAATTATCCTTCTTAGAGATTCTGCTTAGGTTCCTGAAATCAACACAAAGTCTGATTTCTCCAGTCTTCTTTCTCACAGGGACAAAGTTGGCCACCCACTCAGAATACCTCAAAGGAATGATAATATTGGCATCCAAGAGATTTTTTACCTCTTTCTCTATAATAGGCAGCAACATAGTATTTATTTGTCTCAATTTCTGCCTAAATGGTTTGGCCTCTTCCTTCAATGGGATCTTATGATCAATGACACTTGTGTCGTATGTTATAAGATCTTCATATGTCCAGGAAAACACATCATCAGATTCCTTTAACAGTTCATCATATTCAGCCCTTTGTTCCCTTGTCAAGTTGCTTGACAGCTTGACAAATTTTGGATTCTTCTCTATACCAATATTGCACTCAGCTACATCAACATCCTCAGTTTAACCTTTAACTTTCACTACCACATCATTCCTGTCAAATAGTCTTTCCAAAGAAAATATTCCCTTTGGAATATGATTTCTATGCAACTGAACAATATGATGATTAGCAATTTTGTTCAGGAAAACATCAGCATGAGGACTACTTTCAGAATCATGATCTTGATCAATATGTAATGCAGAAAACTCACCAACCCTATCAAAGAATATTTTGATCTCAAGATCATCCTCAAACACCTTCCAATGCTTAACATTGTCAGGTATAGAGGGTCTATATTTTACTTCTACATCATACTTGAGTTTAGGTGGCACGGGGACTTTGAAATTACTTGCTGAAACAACCAAAGAATCAACCATGGTGTTTTCTTCTCTTGGAATAAATGAAATGTTTAAAGCTAAGAAAAATATGTCAACTAGGTCCCACACTTCATTTTTATAAGTTCTCAACCTAGGGTGCTTAGCTTGATAAAGATTTTTTACCTGATGGATAATCAATTCAGTATCCCAAAACAATGATATCTCTTCAATCCCCATGTCTTTTGCAACCCTCAAACCCAAAACAGGAGCTTCGTACTCTGCCACATTATTTGTAGCTTCAAACTCTAACTTGTAGGACAAAGATATAGTCTCTTGAATAGGTGAAACAAAGACCACTTCAGCACTAGCAACTTCCCTAGAAGAGGCTCCATCAAAGTACATTTTCCAAACAGAGGTGATTGGAGGAGAATCCTCACAGAAAGCAATGGATTGTTTTTTGATTTCAAGAGGAGGTCCAGGAGCATCGGTGAGCTGCAGTAAAATGGATCCCAAATCAATATGAAGTGCAAAAATAGGATGGTTGGTGGGGTTTTCTTCATAACTGATAATGTAGGCCAGTTGAGTTTCCCTGTAAAGTCTTATATGCTCTCCCCCAAACACAGGAGTGGTAGCATATGTGAGGTCCATCTACAGGGTTCCCCAAAGTATTTTTATCCAAGATCTTCACAAGATCATGCCAAACTTGGGGGGAACATCATCCACTACGATATCCATGACCACACTTTTCATGGGTAACTGAAACAAGGTCACAACCATATCCTTGATGACCCCAAGACATTGCACTTTCCTAGAGTCAAAAGAATATAAGTCATGGTAATTCTTTGTGATTTCTAATCCAAGTTCATCCATGACAGTTTTGGGCATGATATTATGAGATGCCCTTGAGTCCATCAAATAGTTATGTAGCACCTTGTCATGTATGTTCAATGAAGTATAGAAAGGAGTGGGGGAGTCATCTCTATCTTCCACCATAGGTCCCAGTATAACAACAGGCTTTTCATCTTGGAGGTTGACTGAGTCTGTGTGATGCAGGAGCATCCACACCTCATCAAGCGAGCCAACGCAAGGAGAAAGATAGCTGGACAAGCCAGCAAACTTCTTTTTGAAATATACCTTGATACTTATTGCGCCAAGCATTAATGGGTTGATGTAATGAAGCGCACTTGTATTGTATTACAGATAGGAAGGCATTTATTAGTTTTAATGCTGTTAGATAGGAATTTATTGTAGAAATGATAGTTTCAGATTTCGAGAGGGAAAACGGAATATAGGCACCCTCCCTTGTACATTGTATTATTATCATTGAGAGAAAGAAGAGGAGCAGAGCAGAGAAATTGTGCAGAACACCCATGTACAGATTGAATTAATAGAAGACAGTCTTTGATTCACTTTCATGGTTTGTGTTGTTTCTCTGTGTTATCTTATGCTCGTGGATGTTTTCTTTCTGTCATGCATTTTGCTTTTGAATAGGCCGTGTATGAGTCTTCAAGATTTTAACTGAAGTTTGAGAGACGAGAATGAGTTTCAAATGTTTCTCTGTTTGAGCCAGGAGATTCCTGCATAGAGTGCAGTTGAATTCAGCCGCATTGAGTGCGTTGATGAGGCTCAGCAGTTAGACTCTCATTCTCATATGCCCAGGAATTGAATTGGGTTGTTCGAGCCGTGCAGGAGAAGTGCAGGTCGAGACTGAAATCTCAGCAGTTAATCTGAGTGCAGGGAGACAGGGATTGTTGTTGCTGCAAGTGCATAGAATTTGAAGGATCCAACACGTTGAGAGCTGTTGGAGGTCCGTTGAGAAATTGTTGTGAAATCTCTGAAGGAGCAAGTCGACAAAGATCAGGAGGGATAGGTCCTTTGAAGTTCCTGGGAGCAAGACCCAGGAATGATTCCTCAAAGGAGGAGAACAGATGGCTAGGGATCACTGCGGAGAATTGCGAAATCCCGCTGACCATCAGATCGTGGAGGAGCTACGAGGGAAGTCAACCCGTGGACGCAGGAAGGACCAAAGCCCATCGGGATTCGGGCTTCGGTGTTTGCATAGGCGAAAGGTTCATACTTTTGAAATCACGAATAGCGATTTCCTGAATCAACGGGAGCCATAGATCAGAACAGGGACAGGTGTCGCAAGATCCCGGGAGGTCGGGATTCGGCATTCGGCTATTCTCGTTGCAAATAAATTGAGGACGGAGAAATTGTGATTCCGTGATCCCCGATCGCACGAGATAAGGAGGTGACGTGGCTGAGTGGGACCACATGTGTTAGTGGAATCCAAGTGGTGTCGGATCGGCATTCAGGGTTCGGTGATTTGCGAGGTGAGTGGATCACGACGCCACTATCGCCGATTTCCCGATAGGGAAATCCCCGACGGAAGAGGAACCGTTGACTGTTGACCATCAAGATTCAGGGAAGTGAAAGACCCAATATCGTGAGCGCTGAACTCGCGAACTTGCGAGTACCGATCTTCCGATAAGAAAGGGGAAGATCGTAGGAGGAATCTGTGGGTAGTGAAACTCCCGAAAGGAGTAGAGGAGCAAGCTAGCTCTTCGGGGTCGTGAGACGAAGAAGGTCCTGGTGAGAGGTGGGTTGGACCGTGAGGGTGCCGACTTCACACCAAGTGGTATCAGAGCTGGACATATTTTGCTTTCTATAGCAGAAGAGGAACAAGAGAAGACATAATGCCGCCCAGAAGAGAAAGGCAGTCACCTGATCGCGAAGACAGGGATGCCTGAAGAAGAGGAAGGCCAGCAGGAAACCCAGAAATGGAACGACAAATACGAGATCTTAGGGTGAGACTCGAAGAGATGGAGACCATGCAGAGGCGCGGAGCTGGTGCAGTAGAGTTCAGTGACTCCGAGATGGAAGAGGAAGATGGACATGATGCTGAAGAGGTCACTGCAGAAGATGCCTCGACAGAGAGGTTGATTAGGGCCATCGCTAAGATGAGCTCAAAGACCAAGATGGACATTCCCGTATATGAGGGAAGTCTAAATGCAGAGGAGTTGCTAGATTGGATTCGAGCACTTGACACCTACTTCGATTATGAAGATATCGAAGAGGACAAGAAAGTAAGGCATGCTGTTACCAAGTTGAAAGGACATGCAACCTTATGGTGGGATGAGTTGCAGGCTGATAGGCGCTGCAAAGGAAAACAAAAGATTAAAAGCTGGGACAGGATGATCACTAAGATGAAAGCGAAGTTCATCCCCAGAGATTACCAGATCACTCTATTCAGGCGAATGCAGAACCTGAGACAGAAGCTGATGACAGTGAAGGAGTACACCGAGGAGTTCTACAGGCTCAACATCTGAGCTGGTCATCGGGAGATTGATGAAGAAAAGGTGGCAAGATATATGAATGGTCTGAGGTATGACATTCAGGATGAATTGAGTATGGTTACCATCCAAACAGTTGAGGATGTGTACCGGATGGCTCTGAAAGCCAAAGAGAAGCTGAGCCGCAAGCAGGGACAGTGAGGGCGAGGCAGGAGCCAGCCCAGAGGCAAAGCAATTTCCCATGAAAGAACTCATAAGCCAAAGGAGGATTGGAAGAGACCTCAGGGTAAGCTGGAGAGAGGTGGAACCTCACAGCAGAGGAAGCCACAAACTGAACAGAGGCAGCAATATGCTGAGCCAAGGAGGCAGCATACAGAACAGGGTGGCGGATATGCTGACGCCAACGCAATTCCTCGTACCTGAGGTAGGGGAAGGGGCCATGGAGGAATCATCACATGTTTTACATGTGGAAAGGATGGACATAAGGCCGTGGATTGTCCCGACAGGAAGGTGGACAGAGGAGAAACTCACATCACTGAGGCGCAGAGGCATGATGTTGAGACAGAAGATGCAGACAGCGGAAGGTCGCTTGGGATGCATAAGATTCTTTTGACACCTGAGAAAGAGGTGGACAACGCAGTGCAGAGGAGCAGACTGTTCAGGATGGCTTGCACAGCCAAGGACAGGAAATGCAAAGTTATAGTTGACAGTGGGAGCACTGATAATCTTGTTTCAACCGAGATGGTAGAAAAGATGGAGCTGGAAACAACTAAGCACCCGAGTCCATATAAAGTCTTGTGGTTACAGAAAGGACACCGGGTAAGTATCACTAAACAATGCTTAGTTAAATTCAAGATTCAGAATTATCATGATGAGATTCTGTGTGATGTTATTCCCATGGATGTATGTCACATATTGCTGGGTAGACCATGGAAATATGATAGGAATGTTGTTCATGATGGGAGGATGAACACATACACTCTGGAGAAGAATGGGAGGTTACACACATTGCTTCCGATAAAAGATAAATAAGTGAAGCCGGAAGTAACCAGCACAATACTTCTCATGAGTGGGAAGGAGCTTCTCACAGAGATGGAAAAGAATGAAGATCCACAATTCTTTGTTGTCAGGAAGCCGAGAATTGTCCTGACAAGTACAAGAGTGGACGACTTGCCAGATGAGATTCAAGAACTGTTGGGAGAGTTCGTTGATATCATCGTGGACGAACTACCTCGTTCGTTTCCACCGATGAGGAGTGTGAGTCACCACATCGATCTCATACCTGGAGAAAGTTTACCTAATAAGGCAGCGTACAGGTTGACACCTCAGGAGAACGAGGAGGTCAAAAGGCAGGTACAGGATCTGCTGGACAAAGGACTAGTCAGAGAGAGCCTGAGTCCGTGTGTTGTTCCGACAGTACTAAGTCCGAAGAAGGATGGAGGCTGGAGAATGTGTACAGACTCCAGAGCGATAAACAAAATCACCATCATATACAGATTTCCACTGTCGAGAATGGATGATCTGATGGATTGCCTGAGTGGGGCAATTTATTTTTCAAAAATTGATCTCAAGAGCGGATATCATCAGATACGGATGAGAGAAGGAGATGAATGGAAGACAACATTCAAGATAAACGAAGGTTTGTACGAATGGTTGGTCATGCCGTTTGGTTTGACAAACGCGCCAAGCACTTTTATGAGGCTGATGAATGAAGTCCTGCGGGAATTCATCGGTAAATTTGTGGTTGTGTACCTGGACGACATACTGATTTTCAGTAAGACCAGGGTTGAACATCTAAAACACTTATCCATTGTGATGAGAAGGCTACAGCAAGAGAAGCTGCTGATCAATTTGAAAAAGTGTTCGTTCATGCATACAGAACTCATTTATTTGGGTTTTGTAATCTCGACGAATGAATTGAAGATGGATCCTGAGAAGGTAGAAGTAATCAGGAATTGGCCATCGCTGAGGAATGTTTTTGAGGTAAGGAGATTTCATGGATTAGCTAGTTTTTACAGGAAATTCATTCAGAATTTTAGTGGAATTAGCGCCGCAATGATGGACACAGTGAAGAAGCGGCATAAAGTTTTTCATTGGACAACAGAGGTGGAAAGGAGCTTCAATCTGTTGAAGTGGAAGATTACAGAGCAACCGGTATTGGTGTTGCTTGACTTTCGAAAAACATTTCAAGTGAAATGTGATGCCAATGGGTATGCTATTGGAGGGGTCATGAGTCACGACGACAGACCTGTAGCATATTACACCAAAAAACTGGATGATGCGAAGTTGAAATACTCCACGTACGACAAAGATTTATATGCCATCATACAGGCATTGAAGAAGTGGAGGCATTACTTGATACCCAAGGAGTTCGTTTTGTATAGCGATAATCACGCATTGCAGTTCGTAAGTCAACAGGAGAAGTTGAACCAGAAGCATACGAAATGGATAGAGTACATGAAAAATTTCACGTTTGTTATAAAGCACATTTCAGGAACTGCTAACAAAGTGGCTGATGCTTTGAGCAGGAAATGTTTGTTGCTGCAGGAGTTCAGAGTCAAAACCCTAGGTTTTGAAAATTTAAAAGATATGTATGCAAGTGATACAGATTTCGGTGAAGCATACGAAGCAGCTGAGAATCTAGTTCTCAGGGATCGGAGTCCATGGCTGGAATATATAATCCAAAAAGGATTGTTTTTTAAAGGCAATCAGCTGTGCATTCCAGATTGCTCCATGAGGGAGAATTTGGTGAGAGAAAAACACAGCGGAGGGTTAGCATGTCACTTTGGACATGATAAGACATTCGCCAAGCTGAGCGAATCGTATTTTTGGTCGGGCATGCGAGCGGATGTGAAAAGTTTTGTTGACAGGTGTCGGATATGTCAACATGCGAAGGGCCGAAAATAGAACACAGGGTTCTATCAGCCATTGCCTATACCCGAGATACCATGGGAGGCAATTAGCATGGATTTTGTGCTAGGACTGCCGAGAACTCAGCGAGGATTTGATTCCATCTTTGTGGTGGTGGACAGGTTCTCGAAGATGGCACATTTTATCCCGTGTCAGAAGACCAGCGATGCGACCCACATCGCGAACTTGTTTTTCAAATAAATTGTACGATTGCATGGATTGCCGAGAAGCATAGTCTCGGATCGGGATACCAAATTCATAGGTCATTTTTGGAGGACGCTATGGAAGAAGATGNTAATTTGGCTTTTAGCTCAGCATATCACCCCCAGACAGATGGACAGACAGAAGTGGTCAACAGGAGCTTAGGGGATCTATTGAGAAGCTTGGTGGCAGAGCACCACAGCAGTTGGGACTAGATATTACCGCAAGCCGAGTTCGCGTACAATGATTCGGTGAATCGGAGTACAGGTAAGAGCCCGTTTCAAATTTTGTATGGGACACAGCCGAGAGGAGTTTCTGAGCTCAGGGAGTCAGAACAGGCTGAAACTAGCAGCGCGAGGGCTGAAGAGTTCGCGGAGGCGATGCAGGAACTTCACAGTCAGGTGAAGTAGCGGCTGCAAAAGGCGAATCAGGAATATAAGCGCAGAGCCGATCAGAGAAAGAGGAAACTTCAGTTTGAAGTTGGGGACATGGTTCTGGCGCACTTAAGGAAGGAAAGGTTCCCAAGAGGAACATACAACAAGCTCAAGATGAAGAAAATTGGACCGTGTAAAGTCCTGAAGAAGTTCGGGGAGAACGCATATGAGCTTGAGTTGCCAGAGGGCATCGGGATATCTCCGATATTCAATATTTCGGATTTATACCCATACAGGACTGGAGAAGCAGAAGCTGGAATTGAGGAACCAGTGGTCTAGTGGTAGAAACAATTCCCAGTTGCACAGAAACTGCAGATGGAGTGCATACTGGATAAAAGAGTAGGCAGAAAGACCAGAAGAAAGCAGTATTTTGAATACCTGGTGAAGTGGAAGAACCACCCAGTGGAGGATGCCAGCTGGGAGACTGAGGCAATGATAAAAAAGAATGGGAAGAATATGAAGGAGCTCATGGACGGGAGCCTATGAAATATTTTGAGCCGAGGAGTATGATGCAGGAGCATCCACACCTCATCAAGCGAGCCAGCGCAAGGAGAAAGACAGTTGGACAAGCCAACAAACTTCTTTTTGAAATCTACCTTGATATTTATTGCGCCAAGCATTAATGGGTTAATTTAATGAAGCGCACTTGTATTGCATTATAGATAGGAAGGCATTTATTAGTTTTAATGCTGTTAGATAGGAATTTATTGTAGAAATGATAGCTTCAGATTTCGAGAGGGCAAACGGAATATAGGCACCCTCCCTTGTCCATTGTATTATTATCATCGAGAGAAAGAAGAGGATCAGAGCAGAGAACTTGTGCAGAACACCCATGTACAAATTGAATTAATAGAAGAGAGTCTTTGATTCACTTTCATCATTTGTGTTGTTTCTCTGTGTTATCTTATGCTCATGGATGTTTGCTTTCTGTCATGCATTTTTCTTTTGAATAGGCCGTGTATGAATCTTCAGGATTTTAACTGAAGTTTGAGAGATGAGAATGAGTTTCAAATGTTTCTCTGTTTGAGCCAAGAGATTCCTGCATAGAGTGCATTTGAATTCATCCGCATTGAGTGTGTTGATGAGGCTTAGCAGTTAGACTCTCATTCTCATCTGCCCAGGAATTGAATTGGGTTGTTCGAGCCGTGCAGGAGAAGTGCAGGTCGAGACTGAAATCTCAGCAGTTAATCTGAGTGCAGGGAGGCAGGGATTGCTGTTGCTGCAAGTGCACAGAATTTGAAGGATCCAACAATTTGAGAGCTGTTGGGGGTCCGTTGAGAAATTGCTGTGAAATCTCTGAAGGAGCAAGTCGACAAAGATCAGGAGGGATAGGTCCTTTGAAGTTCCTGGGAGAAAGACCCAAGAAGGATTCCTCAAAGGAGGAGAACAGACAACTAGGGATCACTGCGGAGAATTGTGAAATCCCGCTGACCATCAGATCGAGGAGGAGCTGCGAGGGAAGTCAACCCGTGGACGCAGGAAGGATCAAAGCCCATCGGGGTTCGGGCTTCGGCGTTTGCATAGGAGAAAGGTTCATACCTTTTGAAATCGCGAATAGCGATTTCCCGAATCAACGGGAGTCGTAGATCAGAGCAGGGACATGTGTCGCGAGATCCCGGGAGGTCGGGATTCGACATTCGGCTATTCTCATTGCAAAGAAATTGAGGACGAAGAAATCACGATTCCGCGATCCCCGATTGCACGAGATAAGGAGGTGACGTGGCTGGGTGGGACCACATGTGTTAGTGGAATCCAAGTGGCATCGGATCGGAATTCGGGGTTCGGTGATTTGCGAGGCGAGTGGATCACGACACCACTATTGTCGATTTCCCGATAGGGAAATCCCCGACGGAAGAGGAACCGTTGACTGTTGACCATCGAGATTCGGGGAAGTGAAAGACCCGATATCGTGAGCGTTGAACTCGCGAACTCGCGAGTATCGATCTTCCGATAAGAAAGGGGAAGATCGCAGGAGGAATCTATGGGTAGTGAAACTCCCGAAAGGAGTAGAGGAGCAAGCTAGCTCTTCGGGGCCGTGAGATGAAGAAGGTCCTGGTGAGAGGCGGGTTGGACCGTGAGGGTGCCGACTTCGCACCAGTGTGGAATGGGATGAAGGCTCGGGTTGCAACATTTTAGATAGGCACCTTTTGAAGTCTTCATGTTTGACCAGCTCTGAAAGGGCTACAAGGATCCTAATATTTTGAATTTCATGCTCAAAGTTAAAATAGGAGGGGCAATTTAGAATTTCTCTCACTTCTGGGACATAAATTTTGACCACTGTTGAGAGGTTTGGTGTCTTCTTCTCTTTGTTGTTGTCTACGACATTTTTAGCAGGATTCTCTACTCTGGTAGGCTGATCAGGAATGTCAAACTTACCTTCCTTATTTTTGGACCTGAGGTTATATTTATTTGGACTGCTATTGGTATTCTCCCCTTTACTTAGCTCATTTAGTTGGTTGTCCATGAGAGACTCCTCGCATGCAGATTGGGTTAGATGGGGAAATGAGGAGGTGTCTCCAAGACAATGGATTTTAGTATCAACCTCTTCTTCCTCTC
The DNA here is from genome assembly GCA_010110895.2 of Picea sitchensis. Classification (NCBI taxonomy): domain Eukaryota; kingdom Viridiplantae; phylum Streptophyta; class Pinopsida; order Pinales; family Pinaceae; genus Picea; species Picea sitchensis. Next base: position 50,949 of record SNQJ01S0001052.1, read on the forward strand.
CTTCTTCATTAATGACAAGGTTATTTTGGAGAGGGGATTGTATTTTCTGATCATCCCTATCCCTGTTTCTTTGATCTCTTTGGATAATCTGAGGGGCGTTATTTGGTCTCCTGAGGTTACCCCTATTTTCAGCATTAGGGGGATTCCTATAGTTCTTCTTTCCTTCTAGTTTCAACCTTTCTACCTCGGCAGAAAGTGACTTTACCAGCTTGGTCAATTCGTCTACTTGAGGGTGTGCAACAGAGGAGCCAGAGGTTGAAGCTTCAGACCTCCCTTTTCCTATGTCTCTATTATCCTTACTCCTGAGTTTGTCAACTGCCAATATATTGGACTCCACTTCCAGGGTTGTATCTTGCATATGAGCCAAGGAAGTAGTCCTTCTTTCTCTTAACAAGAGGTAGCAGTCAGGGTCGAAAGCGCTGGAATAAGTAATTTTAGCTGAGGTTTCTATAGGTTTAATCTCAGCAAGAATCCTATTATACATTTTATTAAACATCTTCGAAAAGTCAGAAATAGATTCCCCTTCTTTCTTCTTAAGTGATCCAAACTATGTAATATAGTAAAGGAAATCTTTTTTATCCCCCCAATGTCTTAAGAATGCTTCATTTAAGGCTCCAATCCCATAAATAGATCCAGGGGCCAAGGCCCTAAACCATTTCCAGCCTCCCTATCAAGGCCATGGACAAAAATTCTCATCCATACATCTTCATCCTCAATGACATAATTGTCTGCGTAACTATAAAAGGTTGCAAGGTTCTCCTCCGTAGTAATGTCTCCCACCAACTGGCAAAGCATTCAAAGGCTGAGGCAGGACAAGAGGAGTGTATCTAGTAGCGACTATGGAATCCATTCTATTCCTAGGGGGATTAACATCTTCCATTGAGGTGTGAACTGGAGGAGAACTAGGACGAGATGGAGTTTGAATAGGGGAGACTGGAACTGTGTTTCTGGGAGGAAGGGGAAACAACTGAGTATTTGGAGAAAAGGCTACAGGGCTCGAGGGAACAAAGGTTTCCCTTTCCATAAATGAAACAACTCTAATAGGGGGAGGAGTGGTAAAGCCTAGAGTAGGAAAATATTCTGAGGTCCTGGGTCTAAACCATGGTACAACTTCAGGGGAAACAAGAGTGACAAATATTTCTCCTTCCAAACCAAGACCAGGAGGGGAGAAATCAACAGGAACACTCCCAAACTTTAAAATTCGAGAAACTCCAACAAATGGTATAACAATAGAATGAGAAGCAGATATTGGAGTTTCTAAAGAAGGATTATGAAAATCACCATAAATACCTAGTACAACAGCTCAAGTGCCTTCTTGAGGGGTCTTTCACTTTCTGATAATTTTCTCTAGGTCAGCTTCAGGTGTTCCTAGAGGCAACTGTGGATTGGACCTCGTGTGTCAGCCTCTGGAAGCCACAACTAAAACAATGGAGTCAAAACAGTGGAGTCTCCAAGTGCAAGTTGCAATATTGAATGGTTTTGATATCTAATGCATTGAAGGTAATCCCAATACCCATCAGGTTATATGTCACTATGAATTATTTAAAAGAGGTCAAATGGCCATGGACTCAACATAATATCATTTTAACTCAGAAAACTGGACAAACATTCATAAGCAGTTAAGGTCTTGATCAACTTCAGTCAGTAAGTTGTAGTAAGGGTGAATAGGAGGAAGAATCGGTGAGGAGAATGTAGAGGTCTGCTATGGACATTCGATCTTCCAGTAGCCTAAGGAAGAAAATATTCAAACACAATATCCTCTTGGATTCAAAGCTTCAAAAAACTGAAGAATGTTATAATAGGACTGAAATCAAACATACATCCCAATACGGTTAAAACAATCCATGTGAATCCTTCAATCATGGACACTTCAACATCAGAGGCAAATAAGATGAAAAGGAAGTTGAATTTCATTAAACAAAAAGTCTCAAATCAAAATACATAACCAGAGAACCAGAGCTTCGTTAAAAATTTGCAATACAGGATACTTGCTCAACCATCGACCATAACAAAATATAAAAAATGCCTCTATATACTTAGAACAATTCGCCACTGACAATAGAGGCATGCCTCAGTCTTTTCATTCAAGCCTTTACGTCTGCATAATGTCTGGTAGACTGTGCATGTAGTCTTATGTCAAATGCGAGCTTCTGCCAGGTGCAAATGTGCTTCGGAAGGGACCTATAGAGAAAAATACTTTCTGACAGTCTTTTTTGGCTTTCCATTTATGTGGTGAGATAAGGTTTCAACCACCTCCCTCACTTTCATTAACTTTATGCATCGAGATCAGGATGGGCCCGAGTCAACTCTGTACCTGGAAAATGTGACGGCCTCACCTTGCTCTTTTGCCATCTTAATCTTTGCTAGATGCTTACAGGGAAGACTGATAGGCAGAAACGGTGGAGATGATGGAGAGTTGACGAGATGACTGGCACAAACCGACATGGAAAGGTGAATTAATGGAAACTAGGTGGAAAGAAGCAGTTGGCGGTGGCCGGGACTGTGTGAGCGCCAATATGCAGGAGCTGAGGTGTAAAGACGTAGGGGTGATGTGGAAAGGGGAGAGGTCTTGGAGGTAGAGGGGTGTGATTGGTCAGGGGGGAACACAAAAACATAGCAGAGGTGACATGCAGCGAGAGTGGGAGACAGATGTTAGGAGATGAATGGGGGAAGAAAAGACAACGGACAACAACATCCATGTGGTTGGGCGAGTGGCGGATAGGTGTCGTCTGGAGCACAGGTAGTATTTGGAGGTGGTAAGGAGGCTATATCAGAGGGGGTGGTAGGCGACAAGCGGTAAATCATGTGGGGGGGGTACGTCCAAGTTGTTGTTGAGGAAACATGATACTGGCGGGCCCACGCCAAAAAACCACCAACTCAGACCCCCCCCCCTCGTTAAAGGCAGAAGGTCGAGAGGGGGTCCAATATGGAAAACGAGTTGTAGATATGAGCATGAATATCTCAGCTACTGAGATCTGCACGATCCTTAGCACAACACGCCAAGGCCACCCAAATATCAAAAACTTAGGATAAGTGCCAAAATTGGGTCGCGCTATGACCCCTTCCTTCATTTTTTCACCAAGGGGTTATTTTCGAAGGAAAAACACCCTTCCATCGATAATTTGTGCTAACAGACCCTTCTCTCTGATATGCCCCAGTCTTTGATTCCACAACATAACCTTTCCTCCAGAGATTGTAGGAGTTATTTCTTCTTCAAATACAATATCAAGAACAATGGAACTATTATACCCATCACTAATAGTGCTTCCTTGCAGCTTATAAAGAGTTCCAAACTGAACTCACTTTAGCAACACCATTGATCCTCAAACTATCCTGTAGGTTTCCTTCTCAAATATTGTTCTTACCCCTCCATCGTCCATTTTTCTTACAAAAATAAATTTTCTAGCCAAACCTGGGATGTGCAGAACACCAGGTAGTGTTCTAATCCTTCCATCTATGCGAATCAACTTGAATTTTCCTCATCCTATGATTTTGGTTGTCGAATAATCACGTAAGAAAACATTACCTCCATCATACATTTCATATTCACATAACCACTCCTTGCGGGGAGTCATATGAAAGGATGCACCTGATTCAACCAACCATGCCTCATGATCTTAATTTGTGCTTGAAGAAGCCAAGTACACATCCCCTCCTTCTTCCTTGGAGTTCTTTTCTTTTGTAGAAGGAGATTCTTNCTCAACTTTGGATCTACACTTCTTCTTGTAGTTCCCTTCTTTTCCACATCTCCAACATACCTTTACAAAATTTCTTGGAGATTTAGTTCTACCCTTAGACTTAGATATCCCACTTGAGAACTTAGATATATTTCTTTCCTAGAAGCGTCCTCTTGCAAATAATGCGTATGTTCTATGTCATTCCATGTTCTTCCATCTCATCTCCTCTGACAATAAGGATGAGACCACTTCATCAAAATTCAAGGCAGTTGTATTACTACTTATGGACACAACCATACTATCCCACAAGTCCGGTAAAGAACACAGTAAAATGATACACTTATCTTCATCTAAAATTTTAATATAAATAGATACTAACTGACTTACCACAGTATTGAAAGAATTCAAATTCTCCACCACTGAGTCTCCATCTCTCATCCTTGGATTATACAACTTCTTTCTCAGGAATAGTTTATTTACTAGGGACTTAGATTGATACAACTTCCCCAACTGATCCCATAAATCCTTGGTTGTAGCTTCCTCTAACACATTCAGTAATACTGAATTTGAGAGACACAGTCGGATTGTGCTCTTCGCTTTTCGATACAACTTTTTCCAGTCATCTGTTGAAGTTCTTGTAGGATCATTACCTGGATCCACCACAGTCCACTGATCTCTGTCCACCAACAGATCTTCCATCTTGAGCTTCCACAACTGAAAATTTTTCCCATTAAACTAATCAATCTCCATTTTTTAATTGCTTGCCATTTATTTTCACCTGAAAAATCAATACCACAGATCTCCCACTCTAACAAGGCTTATCACAGTCCCGAGCCAAACCCTTGACCACAAAGGCATCCCCCTGAATCCAACAAAGCTCTGATACCAAATGTAGATTTCAACCTTGTACAATATTTACTGCAAATAGATTTTCAGTAAAAGAACATAAAAGATACAATGGAAAATACAAACATTACACAGAGATTTTTCCTGTAGAAACCCAAACCGGGAAAACCAACATATTCTATATTCCTTCATAGTGCTACATTGTTTACAATACAATATACATATAGGAGCCAATGACATCCAAAACCCTACCCCAATGACCTGGATTAGTCAACAACCCTAATTCCTTAACTAGAAATATAAATCCATTGGCAAAAAACATGTGTCGAAAAATCGCCCAACAATGGACACGAAAATCGAGGCAACATGAAAAACGAGAAAACAATGCGACATGTTTGTCGAGGCAAAAAAATTTTCTCGTGAAAATCATATAACACATACCCAAAAATTTGTACCCTCACCCTATTACTATAGTGACTAAATTCCTCTTGAGGAATGTAGGCCTCCTTAAGTACTATGAGGAGGCTACATCCCTGAAGGGGCACTTCGGGTTCTTGGTGTAGTTGATTCGTCAATGGGATGTCGATCGACAGGCTTTCCATGTCTGTCATGATTAGTGGTACTAGCCCACTAAGGAGGATATATATTTTATCACTGGGCTATCCAGGAGAGGGTAGGATTTTCCCCAGTTCCCTGATGTCCCAGTTGATATTGCAGTAGAGAGTCAACTCATGTACTCTCAGAGATATATTGGTGTTGATGTACTTTCTCTAACTGAATTTCAGTTGTCTAGTGGATAGCTATGAATCACTTCTTTTAGTGCAAAGGAGGTTAGGTGTCTTTCATTGTTAGTGACGAGCATTGCACACTTTACCAGTGATGGGAAATGCATTAGTTGCACTCTTTTGTATTATGTTTATTCTTTGATACAAAGGCCACAATGTATTATATGGTTTGCCATTTTTTTGCAACATTTTTGTATAGCTCTAGATATATGTCGCGCTATGATACATGGGAGGTAGAGATTCTATTTTGCTTCATAGTTGTTTTGTTTATTTTTTGAGAGGTTTCCAGAGATGAGGCCTAGTTTTGTCTATTAGCCTTCTAGGCTGATGACTCAAGTGTGGATGCACATGTGGGGTGATATGATTCCCAAGAGGGGAAAACCAAATTTTCCAACCAAGATTTCCACTGATGCACTAGGCCTACTAGTCAGTGAGGCCGATCACATGTCCATGATGGTGCCATGTCCTTACATAGGGTTGGATTGGTGAGGATGTCTAAATATCCTATTCACATCGGATGAGCCAACAGATGCTAGAGGTAATATTAATGTTTTGTTTAAATTAATCTAGTTTCATTTTATTGTCTTACTTAATTAGAATAAAATTAATTCTAACATGTTATTTAACTTGTTTTATTAAATTGTTTAATGAAACTGTTTAGTTATTGTTGTGTACTATATATTTTGCAAATATTGGCATATTCCTTGGGGACGTGCCTCCTCCCCCACCAAATGCAGATGAGGAGATTCCTGTGGCCACAACAGGTCATGGTCCTCTGGTGCAGATACTCGACATGTGTCATAGGCTAGATACTAGATTTAGGTTGCAGTTGGGTGACCAAATCTGTGCACTTTTTGTTGAGGTGGGAGTCCTCCCTATGTTGATGCGAGAAATCAGGGAAGATCTTATTCTCTTGGAGCTTTGGAGGGAGATGACACACAATATGATGGTTACTCAACACCCAACTTTTTCAACATCTACTTTTCCTCTTCGTAGCTATCGGGCAATACATTATCACTCAAAAGAACCTTATCTTTGAATAAACTACAGTTAGTAGGAAATAGAAAAGTACAATGTCACTTAGCGTTCATAAAATCGATCGTTTTTAATGTTGATTGTGTGACAAGATTTCTGAAAATATAAGGAACTTGATGGTCAGTTACCTCAATATTGCCGAGAAACATGTGTTTGACATGCCAAAATTTTCTTTGAAGTTGTACAGTAACATTGTGGTCCCCAGCTGGGTAGACATTGATCGACTAGATTCAAAGAGAGGGGTGGAGGAAGTAGATTTCAGACTTTCAAAAAAGGTATCAGTGATATGAGCATCATCCCCTAACTCATTGTTGTAGAATGAATCTAACAAAATTTTCTCCATGGTAGGTGTATCCCATAAATAATAATCCATACAAACCTATATTTTATTGACTCCATTGCCAACTTGGGAAGAACTACTATTGATGTAGTCATTCCTAATTGGTGAATATGGACGTAGTGGAAATTGAATAGGTCGTTGATTCAACCATTCTTGGTATGCTTCCTCTTCGAGTTGTTCTCTTATTGAAACCTTCTCTCGATTTGACATTGTAGTGGGTGCAATGGAAGATGATAGGTAGGTCACTCATCATCAAAATCCCGATTTAAAAAATATTGAACATTAGTACATCGATGATATTAGTAAGCACAATGAAATTAGTTTGTTCAAATTACATTATACCAAACAATTATTACCATCGTTGACCCAAGATTGTGGTTGGAGGATGACATGTTATAATTGGTAGGGTAAAGCGGTTGTCCATTTTCATCTACCAACTCCTTGTGGTATGTTGCTCCTGATAAGAGCTTTTGACGTTTTTGAACTGGTCAAATATTTTCTACATTTGAACCAGATTCTAAATTAGGATCCTACAAATTTGGATACATTTTTATTCACATTGACATGGATAAAATAAATAAATTCAATTAGATAATAGAAATATAAATAAAATATGAACTTACTAGAGATGGAAAGGGAGAACTTCACGATGGACTTTGATCAATATGGAACGGGATGGAATTTGAAGAATTGTCCATTTGATATTATAAGAATTTGGCCATGTGAGAGTGTGGGAGGGAGAGAGAGAGGATGACATAGAGGGGGGATAGTAAGTGTGGGAGGGAGAGAGAGGAAGACAAAGAGGGGAGGTAGAGAGTGAGTGTGTTAGAGTGTGGCAGGGAAAGAGATGAAGACATAGAGGGGTGATAGAAAGTGTATGTGCAAGAGTGTGGGAGGGAGAGAGGTAAAAAAAAAAGAGAGGTAGAGAGAGGTAGAAAAAGGATGGAGGTAGAGAGTGAGTGTGCTATAGTGTGGGAGGGAGAGAGAGGAAGACAAAGAGGGGAGGTAGAGAGTGAGTGTGTTAGAGTGTGGCAGGGAAAGAGATGAAGACATAGAGGGGTGATAGAAAGTGTATGTGCAAGAGTGTGGGAGGGAGAGAGGTAAAAAAAAAAGAGAGGTAGAGAGAGGTAGAAAAAGGATGGAGGTAGAGAGTGAGTGTGCTATAGTGTGGGAGGGAGAGAGAGGAATACATAGAGGGGGGGATAGAAAGTGTGTGTGTGTGTGTGTGTGTGTGTGTGTGTGTGTGTGTGTGTGTGAGTGTGGGTGGGAGAGAGAGGAAGACAAATATGGGAGGTAAAGAGTGAGTGTGTTAGAGTGTGGGAGGGAGACAGAGGAAGACATATAGGGGGGGTACAAAGTGTGTGTGGGAGGGAGAGAGAGAAAAGGAATAGAAGGGCAGTAGAGAGTGTGTGAGAGGGAGAGAGAGAAAATTAGAGAGGAGGGTAGAGAGAGAGAGGTAAATGTAGGTTAAAGGGGTAGATGTAGGATAGATAAAGAAGAGATAGTAGGAGGGGGAGAGAGAGTGAAAGGAATGGGGAGGGGAGAGAGTGTGTGAAAGTGTGATAGGGGGAGGGAGAAAGACAAAGAGGAGGGGTAGAGAAAGAGAGAGAGGAGGGGGGAGAGGGAAAGACAAAGAGGAGGGGTATACACAGAGTGTGAGAGGGAGGAGAGGGAGACAGAGAGAGGGGTAGTGAGAGGAAGGGAAGAAGAGAGGGAGACATAGAAGGGGGGGGTAGAGAGAGAATGAGAGGAAGGGGGTAATACAAAGGGAAACAAAGATGGAGAATAAAGAGAGAAAGAGGGGAATAGAGATTGAGACTGAGACTAACAATGAGGAGAGAGAGAAAGGGTGGAAGAGAGGTTGAAGAGAGAGGGGAGTGAGGGACAAAGGGGTAGAGAGAGAGAGAGAGAGTGGAAGAGCGGGGGGGGGTAGAGAGGAAGTGGATGTGAGAGTCTGGGACATGTCAAGGTAAGGTTTAGGTGTAGGTCATTCCATGCCTTTTGATGTCTAAGTCTTTCCATGTATAAGAGTGTTAAGGAGAGAGAGGGAGACAGATAAGGGGGTAGAGAGGGAGAGTGAGAGGGATATAGAGAGGGGGGGTAGATGTAGGAGAGGGAGGAGGGAGATAGAGAAGGAACTGATTTATAAGAATTTGTGTGAATTCTTAGCGTGTGTGTGTGTTCCTAGAGCATGTGCACACTATTAAGAACGTGCATGCATTATTTTGAATTGAAATTTTTTGGGCGGGATTGACAATGTGTATGTTGATTTGGTTGGATTGAATTTAAGTTTAGGATGACAAACCTATTGGTTCGATCTGAAAATTGATAAAAACCTCCATTTTTGTGAATACCCCTCTATATCTTTAAACAATTCAGTTGTTGATGAAACTATAGACATAGATAGAGTCGACTATGCAGATTTCAAATATATAATTTTTTTAAAAAAATGATATTTTTACTATTTTTAATCTATTTTTGTCTTCACATATATCAAAATCATAGAATACATACCTCTCTTATTTCAAATATTTATATGTGCCAGGTTATAATAGGGCTCTTTGAGGGGAATAAATATGAGTAAGGTGCATAATTGGTGTTTGAAGGTTAGCATAGTGAAGGTTACTGTCAACTGGTTCAAAGTAAGCAACTTGGTCAAGTGGTTCTTCCTAACCTGGGACTAGATATGGTTATGGAATGGGTTCTGGCCCCCAGTCAGAACAAGAACCTTATTGTAATAACAGATTTATCATAATAGTGCATGACATTCCCTTATCTCCACTTCTTTCTACTTGTAGCGGTGCATTACCTAGATCCACTAGCATCAAATTGCCCTCTCTTTTTGGGGGGGCTTAATAACTTGTCGATTCCTTATGAGACCCCCCAAAAAGATATCTTGCTATATTTGTAACCTCACTTCAAATGGGTCCCGCAACCCAAAATAAGTGAGCCTGGGTTCGTAAACTCACCCCCATCACTTCCAGGCTATTTAATGTCCATATTACAAACATATGGCCAGTTTCTTTATGATCAATTCCTAGATAAATCCCAACTTATTAACGGAAGTAAGAGAGAGAGAGAATGAGTAGTTGGCTCTGAGATAACCTCAAGATAGCTACTTGTGGTAGTAATGTATATGCTTATGGTAACCGGTTAAACTGCATCGAATGCTTAACCTACTAGAAGAGACTAATACCTACAATCTAAAAAAAAAATGTGTTGATCATGTTAAGACCCTCTTATCATGCAGGAACAAAAGACCTTGTAATTTTAGACATATGTTAACTTTGATAATTTAAAAAAATATAAAATTAATATTTAAAATTTCAAAAAAATACAGGTGAAAGTTTATTTTGGAAACATTAATTACAATGCAGTGAAGGTGTATACAATGAAGGTGTAAGTTATATTTTATTCTGAAAACATTAAATACAATGCAATCAGTCAATTTTTGATGATGTTTAATATTCCATTTATCATTGCATGGTGTTTAATATTGGATACATTATTTATCATTTATCATTGCATGGTGTTTAATATTTTCCATTTCTGATGATGTTTAATATTCCATTTTTGTTTTTGTGATTGGAACGACTCCTGTGGGGAGTGTGTGTTGTCGACATAACAACCTGGATTCCATCCAACCAACAAACAAATGAATACATCCATCACGGTCGAAAACTATTTATTAAACACTGTAGGAAACTATTTATCAAATGGTGGGGACTTTGGGAGTGTATAATTCCTTTCATGGAGGGATTGGATTTGGCGTAGGCTATTCATTCCATGCAATGGAGTCTGGTAGGACGTCTTCAACACCGGGACACCATATTATATAACGAATGATTGATCGTCAATGTTATGAGGAAAATCTCTCTATGGCTAGGGGCAAACCACAACAGATGGAAATGATTGCAAAAATCAACTCTATTCTCAAGTATTCTATATAAACAAATATGCTAGAAAGACAAGATAACATGCCTACCTCGTCTAGATGTTTGATGAAGTCCACTATTGATCACTTGAACCAAATCAATATACCTGCAACTAGTCCTCAACAACCAAGCAAAGAAATCATATGGTGATGATATATGAAGTTATCACATTCAATAGCATAATCCATTAACATTCATAAAAAATACACCCATGGAATAATAATTCAAATATTTGCAAGATATCAATTGGACGATAAAAGAGTATTTCTATTAAGATATAATCAAAAGAAGTGAATAAGTTATAGACTTCCGTGTCAGCACGGTTCAGAACCAAGAAACTAAGTTCCTTCTAGATGGGCCTCCACCACTTCAATCCTCCACCAAATGCAAGCTCATATAAGAGAGACAATGAAGTTCTCCATCAATAAGGGAAGAGCTTGGGGGTTGAACACTGTGTTCAGACTTAAAGGATAAAGGGATGCAGACTCAATGTGAAGTGAATAATTCCTCCAGAGTAACTTTGCTCTCAAAGTTGAATTCTTTCTCATCTTTTCAATAGCTTGAAATCGACCGAGTTATAGCCTTCAAGTGGAACTGAAGGGCCGATTCATAACGTTTCTAGTATATGGAAGGCCAAGGATCATTGATATCCTGTCATGACATGGAAACCCAACACCATTTTTCATTTTTGGGCACATTTCCTGATGTACATGGGTTGTAGTGGTGCAACCTACATATACACATGTTGTATAGTAGACAAGGTGTGTGTATGTGGAAAAAATGTATTTTTAGCTTTGGGATTTGTAAAAAGGGATGAAAAGTCTGCATAGGGAAATGGAAAAATGCCTTCTATGCAAGATTGCATAGGGTGAGGGAAATATTTCTATAACAGATGCCCCCTAATGTGTGAGGTCAAAGGAGTATCTGCGATGGCTGAAATACATTATAAAAACCCAGAAGTGGGGTGATGGGGAACCAGCTGGAAGAACTAGTTGCTCATTAAAATCTACACTGACTTTGCATACATGGCTTCCAGTTTGAATTACGCCACAGATCCATGTGAAAATAAACCAAAACACTGTTTGTGGCCATGAATAGGCAAACACGAATTTGGTTACATTCCAAAGGCTTTCATAGTCATGAACAAGGCCCATTAGAACCAGTCTCAAAATCAATCTGAAGATATCTGTATACAATGGAGTACAATATGATCTCCCATGATCACTGAAGTCATATAGGTACTAGTCTAATGAAAAGGAAGCAACAACTCAGGAAAGTTGCGGCCACATACTGATGTCTTCAAGTATTATACATAATCCTCCAAAGGTGCAAGTCTACATCATGTGAATAAAGGAGTTGAGGTAGAACATAATGAGACATGGTTTGATTACCGATCATTGAGGTATACCATTAACAAACGTGAGAGAACCTATCGATGATGAAAGCAGGTATCAAGGCACCGAGTACATTCTTACAAGTGTGAATAAAGGAGTTAGGGTCGAACACTGGAAGAATCCATCGATCAGGAGACATTGATGTATTCTCAACTGTCGATGGAGAAAGAACCTGCCACTAATGACTGCAAGACTCAAGGTACTCATAGGACTCTATGTATCATTTCTAGAATAGATGAGATGAATTCTATGGAAGGAGACCCACTGAAAGGAGAGCATTAAGGAATCTCTCATCATTCAGCACGAGGTATAAAGAAAGAGCTTCATGATTTGGAGGAAATCTGACGAAGAACATGTTCACGAACTAATGACCCTGTGCGTCTTTTGCGTGTGCCAAGTGCAAGTGGTACACAAAAAATCCCCTCTGAATAACAACCAATGAGGAAAACTACTGACAAAGGCGAGGAAACCACCAATAAGGCTAATGGCCTCCAAGACACTGCACGAATCCCAATGTGTGAATAGATATCTTACCATCAAACACAAGGGAAACTACCCAGTCAACGACCAATGGTGAAATGTCGACTGTTGGGTTCAAGGTTACCTACCAATGAGGAAAGTAGGACCAAGGTGTGTAATAAGACTACAACATAATGTGATTATGAGACAAACTGAGGGTATGGATGACATGAAAAGTCAAGATTTCTGAGGGATGGCTGATACAGGTTGATAGACTTCCTTTGAACAAGAGCATGAGACATATGGAAGACTTCGATAGCATAGAATCAATGATGAAACCACGAGATGCAGGAGGCATCAATCAAGTTCTCCATAGGGACTAGAAGAGTAACTAGTCGGTGGAGAAAACTCTCTGTAACAAGCTCAGCTTCCTAAGGCCATGATGAACCCAAAATTATTATGACAAATGGATTCAATAACTTTGTGCTATGTTCAAAGGCGACACCACTGCTGCCAATATAGGATAATACTCCGTCCTTTTATGTTTTTTCATAGGCAAATGAATGTTATGATACAGAGGAGGAAACAAGTGTCGCAAGTAAGCAAAACTAGTTCCAGCAGTGGAACATACCTATGTTCAATACAAGGAGGTGCATGCGGGAGATGGACACTCGGGGGAATGTTACCTCCTAGGTATAGGGTGTCAATTTGCAAAGGATATAAACGATGCTCTTCTTGGTTGAGGATGCACAACTGTTGAGGCAAAAGATTTGTAACGCAAAAGCGAGAGCCGGCTATAGGCTCAATATTGCAAGAAGGGGCATGAGATGAAATCACAACTTCATGCCAAAAAAATTCCTTTTTCATAGTCTTAGTCTAATTGGTTTGAAAAAGGGATAAAATACTACCAAATAGACATCCTTTCAAATCTAATTTACGAGTGTGAAAGAGACAAGTTCACTCGGAAATCTTTTTTCTTTTTTTAAAAATGAGTCAGAAAAGGGCTTAACCAACACTCACGACCTTTCAAGTCCAATTTAATGAGTGTGAAAGGGACAAATTCACTCGACAATATTTTTGATTTTTAGACGAGTCAGAAAAGAGCTTAAATCAGACTCATTGAGAGGTTTCTAGGTGGCATGTCATGGGGGAGGCCAAGGCTCCCATGCAAGATTTATGTGAAAGGTCAGCATCTTAAGAATAGCTAACACAAGCTTGGGAAAACCCAAAGCTCTATAAGTCGAGGAGGATAAAGTGCTAGCGGAGGTTACCTTCTCCATGATATATCAGATAATATCTCTTACTTGAAAGGACATAGGAGGAGGCATCGAATACCCCACAAGACCATCCCAATCAAAGGAAACCTCTCCAAGACTTGGATGGAGAGTTCTTGGGGAGAGTAAAAATATCTCTTGTTCAGAAGGTGTAGTACTATAAATGTTAATGACATAGTATCGAAGGTATAGAACTAGAAATAAAAGAGTGGGATCGACCGAAAATTGCATCGGCGTGACCACTTCTTCAACCATTGGTTGAATAGGATGCGAGACGATAAGGTCAAGAGACGCATCACCCCCAAAAATAGGGGTGGTGTCAGTCGAAGATTGCATCGACATGACCACTGGATGAATAGGATGCGAGACAACAAGGTCAAGAGATGCATCACCCCCAAAAATAAGGGTGGTGTCGGTCGAAGATTGCATCGAAACGATCGTTGGTTGAACAGGATGCGAGACAACAAGGTCAAGAGATGCATCACTCTCTAAAACAGGAGGGGTGTCAGCCGAAGATTACATCGGCGTGACGGTTGTATCAACCAGGGAACATTGGGAAATCAAAGACGAATAAGAACCCGGAGGGCCCCCAGGAAAGGACCATGCTTCTGGTATCAGAGTAGTAGCAGGGCATAAACGAGTAAGGTGATTTCCTTTGCAAGTCCTGGAAAGGAATTTGGGCTTATATCTGACACGTCTAGGTTTCTCAATCGTATGAATGCCCCCATCATGACTTTCAATGGTTGGTTGTTGGTATTCAACATGACTTGTAGAGCATGTTGACCAATCTCCAACATGGCTAGTAGAGGTTGGTGATATGATGACAGTATGACCTACAGTGACTGGACTTGTGGCAGTAGAGGGTTGTGGCATTTGAGACCAAGGTCAGGGGAAAGACTGGTTTTGAGACATTGTAGGCTAGAAAGGGTCTTGGTATACACCCTAGCTTTGTCTAAGAGGATAACATCCTCCTCCATACTGATTCATAAAGGGTTGTAAGGGCATCAACACCGAGGAGGATGCTTGCGAAGAGAAAGTGACATGAAAAGGGTTACTCATGTGAGGATATATGTTTCCCCTAGATGAAGAAACTTTGTGAAGGGGGTTTCCCATACTATAAAAATAACTTCCCCCGGATGAAACACTAGAGGAAAAACGGAGGTCCGCCATGGGAAAAGCGTTTCTAGGAACCGACATAGCGGAAGAAGGATATGTGGACATAGTGCAATAAGTAGAATTACCACCCATTTGAGCACTTTCTCCTGGAAAAGTGGATTCGTAGGAAGGATTTGCATAAGGAGGCGAGACAGAGGATGGAAAGTGCGAAGACATGTTTGAAATACCATGAGAAAAATGATTAGAGACCCAAGGCATTGACTGAGTACCATAATTTTGCATACCATTATGAAAAGTGGACGGATTTGTCCCCATGAAATGAGTGAACATCATGGGGGAGGTAGCAGTAAATGGGGGAGTCAAAGAAACTCCACTATCCATGATGATGAAAACTCAAGGCACAATATAAGATCCTAAGGTTAGCTAATAATCAAAGAGTGCAGAAAAATAAAATAAAAAAAAGGCCAATATGCACACAAACAGGATAAAGTGGTTGAAAGGGACCTCCCTCTCTAAACTAGGTATGGCTTGCCCAAGAGGGGCCTGAGACTCCGCTGCTAAAGATTGGAGGAAACATAATCAGTTATAAGGGCCCTTGTGGGATTAACAACTAGCCGGTCAGATCCTCCCAGAGAGGTAATCCTCCATAAAGGTTGTGTGCTGTCTGACCCTTATCTAACCCAAGGTACTTGCAGAATAACCCATGCAAGTAACATATGTGGCACCTAAGTCAAGCAACTAAGCAACCACTCTATAACTGATGCACATGTGAGCAATCATAAGTCAAGTCCACTGTATGGGTAGGGTAGAAAATCCAAAAACCTTGAAAGAACCACCTCTCACGGAGGTAAGGGCACTAGCAAGATCCTAGATATAAATAGATCCCCATAAATATCTCTGACGCTAAGAAGGAATCGGGGGGATATCCCTTCAACCGACCTCCTAATTAGCTCCGATGTAAGTGGAGGCTATTGATATTACCAATTATAAAATGGATTTATCCACTGATCCAGGTGGATATTGGTGGCCACCCACCTATTCCACTGGCTCAAAAAAACATTTTTCCACCTTGGCAGTTTTTCGGGTTCCAAACTTTCGGGGCTATTTTGAGGCCCTAAACGACATTTTTTGGGGATTTGGGGCCCAAAGGATTTTTGGATTCACTACCCTGGGCTATTCGCAAATTGTTCTTCTCGGTCAGACCTTTCCAACGAGATATCGTGCACTTAAAACAAAGATCGTATGCAAAAGTTACGACCCCGGGAAGTTGATCTACTAACTTACCCAAACAGGGTCCACATGACTTTTGGCGCTTCATCTCCTAGGGTTAGGTTTCTGGATGTCTAGGGTTTTTGACATTCATGTTTATTGTAAAAGGCCTTTAGAGCCTCATTGTAACCATCTTCTTTTGAATGAGCACAACCATCACATCTCTTCTCAGAGATAATCCGCCACCATTCTAACAAGCTTGTTTTCCGCTGCACTTTACAGTTTCAACTTATTTCCTTATTGAATAGAAAACCGGTTTTACTGTATCTCTGCTATTTTGTGTTAAGCATATTTTAATAATCTGTATTTATTTCGTTCTTCTCATAAAATTTAGATCAGTGGTATCAGAGCAGTCTTTTTCTTTTCATCTTAATGCATGTCCCAAACGAGGTTAGGGTACAAAGAATTGGGTCTCGAGCTTGTTTCTCTTTCATGGCAGGAGAAAACAAATATTATGGGACACGAGATCCTTTCAAAAAATTTCTTGAGGAAGCACTCATCTTCCTCAGTGACTACTTTCGCGCAAATCCTTCAGTGACTACCAACAGGCGATGCATCTTCCTCAAGTGGAGGCACCGCCCCATTCAAGGTACAAATCAACTTCGATATTCCTATATTTGAAGGTCAGATAGACGTAGATGATGTAGACAAGTGGTTGAATCTACTAGAAGGGTATTTTTCTGTCCATAACTTTTCGAATAGAGAAAATATTACTTTTTCACTTCTTAAAGTCGTTCCCCATGACAAAGATTGGTGGGAAACTTTCTGTGAGAAAAAGGAAATAGAGGAACCCTCATTATTTATAGTCACGGCCACTTGGGAATCCTTCAGGGATGCTATAAAGGAACAATACTACCCTGTCAGAAGTTATGACGACTAGAATATAAAATGGACCACATTGCAGCAAGAAAGAGACCAAGAAGTGCCAGAGTTCACAAATATCTTCCATACCTTGTGCACCAAGTTGGGTATCAAATATTCAGAGTGACATCTGGTGCTCAAGTATCACGGTTCTATGCATAGATACATCTAAACTAAAATGTAATTTCTAGACATCTCATCCTTGGGCGCGACTTACGAATATGTCATCAAAATCGAGCAGAAGCTCAAACAAAAGATGTGACAATTTGGGCCTGGGAACCCCTCACAACAAAATCTAGGAAAGGGCGGCCCCAACCCACAAAAAAAAGGACAGAGAAAATATGGAAAGTATCAGGACAACTAGTCCAAGAGATAAGGAAAGAAGGACACCAAAAATACAAAGAAAGATATCAAGAAGTGGTGCGACTTCCATAAGAGCCCTTGGCATAACACTGTTGACTTCCGCTCAAAGTAGTCATTGGTGGCCGAAGTGAAATCCTCTGAATCAAATCTGGGTTCTGACTCTGAGTCAGAACCAGAAAGGGGAAGACAAATCATTGACGTGGAACCCAGTGCCACTGTTACTACCACCAAGCTCCAGTCTGGTGAACCAGATGAGCCAGAAGAAGGAGAGCACGTCTTCCATTCATCATTAATAGAAGTAGCTAGGAGAACCTCATCTCAACAGCGTTTTCAAGCGGCTAGCCCTGCCGACAACACCGCACCCACAACCCTATACCATTGGATGGCTCCACCAAGGAAGCAATCTTCGTGTCAACCACTAGTATCGACTATCGTATGACATCAAGCCCTTCAAAGATGAGGTATTGTGTGATGTTTCTCCTCTCAAAGTTTGTAATGTTATTTTGGGCCAACCTTATTTATGGAAACATTATGTTGTATATGAGTCTAGGCCTCGTAGTGTTATTATTACTTTGAACAAGAAATTGTATAGGATACCCGAGGTAGTAGCTCCTAGTGCTATTTCCTTGATATCTTCCAAGCAATGCAGGAAGGTCATCTCTTAGACTGGGAAATTTTTCTTCTTAGTGATTCGCTCTCAGAGTGAGAAAAATATCGTAGCCACATCCAGGGCCTGCGCAACCAATCTCTCCACACAATATAAGGAAGTGGATAAGTTCATGGAAGAATACTCAGATATCTTCTCCTCTCCTACTGGGATACCTCTGAACTACTAGGTCAAGCATCCCATCGATCTGACCCCAGGTGCATCGCTACTCAATGGGCTAGTCTATTTCCACTCTTTGTTAGAAAACGAGGAGATCAAGAGGTAGATCCAAGAACTTCTCCACAAGGGGAACATCTGTCCCATCTCATCGCCTTTTGGGAGCCCAATCATACTGGTGCAGAAGAAAGATGATACCTAGTGACTTTGCATTGATTACCGGGCCCTGAATAAAATCACAGTTCGAAACCGGTACCTGATTCCTCGAATTGATGACCTCCTTGATCAACTCACGGGGGCCAAATACTTTAGTAAGATTGATATGAAGTCTGGCTACTACCAAGTCCCAATAGAACAGACAGATGTATGGAAGACTGCGTTCAAGTCAAAAGAAGGTCTTTTTGAATGGTTGGTCATGCCCTTTCATTTGACAAATGCTCTAGAAAATTTTATGAGGATGATGGACGATATCCTATGAACTTTCACCAATAATTTTGTAGTGGTGTATCTGGATGACATCCTCATCTAAAAAAAGACTTGGGCGGAACACTTGAAGCATATTCAATAGGTCCTACACACCTTGCGGCAACACAAACTATATGAAAACTTGGAAAAATGTTCCTTCGGCATGGACAGGGTCGATTACTTAGGCTACATCGTTTATCAACATGGTGTGCATGTGGATCTAGCCAAGATCCAAGTCATCCATGACTAGCCAGCCCCAACCACACTCATTGAATTTCAGAGCCTCTTGGGCCTTACCAATTTCTATTTCACTTTCATGTTGGGTTTCTCTCATATCGCATGGGCCCTCAGCCAAGTAACCAAGGGTGGAGGTACATAAAATTTTGTGTGGGTCCTGTCCCAACAACAAGCCTTCAATGACTTGAAGAAACATTTTTTCTCATCCCTGGTACTTTCATTACCGGACCTGCAGCATCTCTTTGAGATTAAGACAAATGCTTCAAACTATGTTGTGGGTTTCGTCCTCACTCAACACGACCACCCCATGACATATCATAGTGATACACTATCAGATGTTGTCTGTAAGTACCCTAATTATGACAAAGAAATGTACTCCATTGTGAAAGCCTGCCGCCAGTGGAGACATTACATTCTTGGGAAGGAGACAGTCATCCACACTGATCACAAGCCACTATACTTCATGAAGACCCAAGGATAATTGCATAATGACCACCATCAGAAGTAGTCAACATACTTACAACAGTTCCACCTCAAAATCAAGTATAAAATAGGAAGTACTAGCCGATTTGTTTACTACCTCAGCCGACCTACAGTCGCAACACTCACCACGGGACTAGACTCTTGCAGTCGCGAGACCTTCGGATGGACCCACCTCTATGACAAAGACCCTGATTTCTCCACCACCTACCAAATGTTGGGCACCAACTTAGTGGTCACTAATTTCCATCTTCAGGATGGGTTGTTGTGTCGTCTGGGCCATATTTGCGTTCCATCAAACGAGCGCATGAAGATGATTTGGGAAGATCACTACAGTCGGGTGGAAGGAAACTTTGGCATCGAAAAGACAATGGAAGTGTTGTAGAAACATTTCTACAAGCTGAAACTTTGACAGGATGTCGACAAGTATATCAGGTCCTACACCGCCTGCATTATTTCCAAACCGACCACTAAGAAACATGGCCTCTACACCCCTCTGCCTACTCCTAACAGGCTGTGGGAATCCATCTCAATGGACTACATGTCGGGCCTCTCGTCCACCAATAGGGGAAATGACTGTGTTTTTGTGGTTGCTGATTGCTTTCCCAAGATGGAGATTCTAGCCGCCTACAAGAAGAACATCACAACAGAAGCCACTGTTGAGCTCTTCTTTGAATGAGTTTGGGTACATTTTGGGATCCCACAAACCATTATCTCATACTGTGACAGTCGGTTCCTCAGCTCATTCTGGCCGAGCCTCTGGTCAATACTATATACCAAGCACACCAAATCCACTCCCTTCCACCCCTAGACAGATGGCCAAACTGAGGTCGTCAATCGGATGGTCGTACATATCATGTGCATGTAAAATTAAAAACACCCCCACACATGGGATGAGAGGCTTCCCTATGTCCATCATAGCTACAATTGAGCCCTGCATAGCTCAACTGGTCATAGACCCTTTCAAGTGGGTTTATGATTCCAACCATTGGGCCCCATGGATGTTGCACTACCCCTGGCGACCACCTCAGCCGACTCATCCCTTGCTCCACCAGAATTTGACAAAGCCACCCAGTTCATTGAGTGGATCCAACACATCCACCAACAGGTTTAGGATATTCTACAGAAGTGTAATTCCAATTACAAGCATGCCATGATCAACATCGGGTGCCACATAATTTTCAGGTGGGCGACAAAGTTTGGTTGCATTTGCAGAAAGAACACCTTACAGGGCTCCATCGGAAGATTCACCCACTCCTTTATGGGTCGTACACCATCACCAAGGTTGTGGGTGACAATGATTTTGAGCTCAACATTTCCCCCTTCCTTGGTCTTCATCCATTATTCAACGTGGATCTCCTTCAACCATATTTCCCACCATTATTGGACACCTCAGAGATAGCAGAGCAGTTGACACCAATAGAGATCAACCCTGAATGCATGCAACATGCATCCAATGATCAAATTGTGGACACACATATCAATGGAACTCAACAACAAAGGATCCAGCTTTATCGAGTCATCAAATAAGGGCAGCTCCTGCACCAAGGCAAGTGGCTCACCCAGGGCCAAATCCAGCAAAAATTTCCTCATATGATGGGGGAACTCAATGCAATGGATACCATTGCTTCCTAAGGAGGGAGGATTGATCCAGGTGAATATCGGTGGCCAACCACATATTCCACTAGCTTGAAAAACAATTTTCCACCTTGGCAGTTTTTCGACAGTTTTTCGGGTTCCAAACTTTTGGGGTCGTTTTGAGGCCCTAAACGACGTATTTTGGGGATTTGGGGCACATGGGATTGTCGGAGGAACTACCTTGGGCTAGTCAAAAATTGTTATTCTCTATTAAACCTTTCCAATGGGATATCGTGCGCCTAAAACAGAGATCGTATGCAAAATTTACGACCCCGGGAAGTTGATGTACTAACTTACCCAAATGGAGCCCACATGACTTTTGGCGCTTCATCTCCTAGGGTTAAGTTTTTGGATGTCTAGGGTTTTTGGCATTCCTAGTTATTTTAAAATTCCTTCAGAGCCTCATTGTAACCATGTTCTTGCGAATGAGCACAACCGTCGCATCTCTTCTCAGAGATAAGTCGTCGACATTCCAACAAGCTTGTTTTCCCCTGTGTTCTACAATTTCAGCTTATTTCCTTATTGAATAGAAAACCAGTTTTACTGTATCTCTGTTATTTTTTGTTTAGCATATTTTAATAATCTGTATTCATTTCATTTTTCTCATAAAATCTGGATCATCTACTCCCTTAGTCAGACACATATGTTGAGTTAATAGCCTTGGAAAAGTTTACTCACAAAATCTTATTCCAAGGCACTAAAACCTAAGCTAGTTTGTGCACCCTAGAAAATAAAATCGTTACTAATCAATTTTAAATTATAACGTTAATTTTAATGGTCATGCTTACTAAAAAATGTGTGGTCGTGAAACTAGTGATGTTATGACTCAATAAGTAAAGTAAATATGAATACAATGAAAAGTCCTAACTTCAATTTCCAATGAATGATATTCTTCTTAAAAACAATGCAAATTTCAATTCAATTCTGCAATTCTGAATTAAAAATGTAATCTTTATTTACATGCACTAAGATAAATGACAAATACTTAAAAGATCAAAATGCCAATCAATGCAAAATGCCTAATATTTTTGTATTTTCAATATAAGAAAAATGAAAATGCATGGATCGAACAACAACTTGATATATAAAGCCTTTATTGTATATAGAAAGAGACAACTCAAGTAGGATACCAAGGAGAAAAACACCCAACTCAATGTACAAGGACAATCAAAATGAGAAGATGATGAGAAAGGCTCCACCCAAAAATTCAACCAAAGACAGGCTTCTTGTCATTCCACAGATACTTAACAGTCACTATAGAGACCCAATAAGACTCAACAATCATCAAAACCTACCCAGAAACCACCAAACCTAGAAAACAAGCAAAAGAGGTTGATGTACATGACTCTTCAAGGGAAAAGCACATACGTATGCAGCTTGCAGAGGGACAACACACGTATGTACGCGAGTGTTGAGCAAAAACCCACGTATATGTGTCAAAACACAGCTAGGCTAAGGAGAAGGCTGAAAGACTCAGACCTAGAGTGAATAGAGGTTGTCAAGCAATGATACGACAAGAAACACAATATGAGCGAGAGAAATCTAAGGAGAAAAACACTCCAAACCCCCAAAAAGGAAGATTCAATCCCCAGTATGGTCGCCAATTCTATTATGAGGAAAATATCTCTATGGCTAGGGGAAAACCACAATAGAAGGAAATGAATGCAAAAATCAACTATATTCTCAAGTATTCTATATAAACAAATATGCTAGCAAGACAAGATAAAAGGCCTACCTTGTCCAAACGTTTGATGAAGTCCACCGTTGAGCACTTGACCCAAAGCAATATACCTACAACTAGTCCTCAACAACCAAGAAAAGCAAGCATATGGTGATAATATATGATGTTATCACATTCAATAGCATAATCCATTAACATTCATAACAAATATGCCCACAAAATACTAATTCAAATATTTGAAAGATATCAATTGGACAAGAAAAGAGTATTTCTATTAAGATATAATCAACAGAAGTGAATAAGTTACAGACTTCCCTGTCGGCATGATTCAGAATCAAGAAACTAAGTTCCTTCCATCTGGTCCTCCACCACTTCAATCCTCCACCAAAGGCAAGCTCATATAAGAGAGACAATGAAGTTCTCCATCAATAAGGGAAGAGATTGGGGGCTGAACATTGTGTTCAGACTTAAAGAATAAAGGGATGCAGACTCAACGTGAAGTGAATAATTCCTCCAGAGTAAATTTTCTCTCAAAGTTGAATTCTCTCTCCTCTTTTCCATAGCTTGGAATTGGCCCATTTATAGCATTCAAGTGGAACTGAAGGGATGAATCAGAGCGTTTCCAATATATGGAAGGCCAAGGATCATTGATATCCCGTCGTGACATGGAAACCCGACACTATTTTTCATTTTTGGGCACATTTCCCGATGTATGCGGGTTGTAGTGGTGAAACCTGTGTATACGCATGTTGTATAGTAGGCAAGGTGTGTATATGTGGAAACCATGTATTTTTAGCGTTGGGATTTGCAAAAAGAGATTAAAAATCTGCATAGGGAAATGGAAAAAGTCATTTTGTACAAGATTGCATAGGGTGAGGCAAATCTTGCTATAAAATTCAACAAGAGCAACCATCCCTATCCACAAGGCCCCAATCCAACTAGTCCCACAACACCCTCCGTAGTGTCATTTCGCCAGTCCAGGATGGCCTTCAAAACTCCGTCGATCCATTATATTATACGTGACAGGATTCGTTCTCGTTCTGTTTGGAGGCCGAAGAGGGATTTTCTACGACGCATGTGCAGGTTTCCTGCCTCTAAGTTCTAGGGGGAATAAGTCCCTTGAAAACAAAAAAAATTGTACGAATCCAATGTATTTTCGCCACAGACTAATTTGTTCCCCTTTCTCCATCTGTCTCCCCGACTCTTGATTCCTCCCTCGATAGCCAAGAAGTTACCTTCACCGCAATCTCAATCGGGTGTTCAAAACAGCAGGTCCATCTTGGGATCCTGCGATGCAGAAGAGAAAAGAGTTATCTTCGTCAAAACTAAAAGACTCGAAGAGAGTCCAGGATCTATTATATCATCGTTGGACTACAAGCTTCCATCACCGTGGAATGGGGATGTTAAACCTGCTTATTCACCTTTCAGAGACATGGGTCTGCCCAACGATGTAGTTCGTAGGCTATGAAGCAAGCCAGCTTAGACCTTTATTAGTGTTTGACCGAAGTATAACCCTAACAAGCACAAGCCAAAACCTAATTTTTCTACCCATGTTTCGTCCTGCGATGGAAGGGAGCTCCTAATGGATTGAGAGGCCTTGTGGGTGGAGGTTAATGAAAATACTGGAATGAATAATCACATCCATCCCCTCAAATAACCTATCTATCTGTCACTCCTCTGGTTTGCACAGAAATACTGCTAGAAGTTTCCTGTGCTTTATATTTCTTATATAATTTGCATTGGTTACCATGATGATGTTTCAATTTTTCTCTATTTCAAACTGAAGAAATGTTTTCTTTGCTTTCCAAAAGACAAAGAATTTGTTGTGAAAATTTGGTATAAATTTCGATTGTAGTAGGGTTGTTTAGCAGTGAACAAACAACCCATTTAATGGACAGGCCTGATCGCTTCCCATATTGACATGTCCATTAAATTTGATGTGTTTTACTCTCAAGCATCCCTTCTTCGATCTCTTTTGAGCAATGTGATGAGCTTGTTTATTTAGATTTCTGCAATCTATTTTCTATGAAGGAAGAATCTATTACTTGTGTATGAAGTTATGATTTTCTTCTTTTCTGTTTGAGCATATATACAAACATATATACTTAGTGACATGTTCAGCCATGAACTCTAATAATGAAAAACCAAATAGAGCATATTGAAGATTTGTTGACAGTTCATACTTGATGGACTACCAAGTCAATGATATGATTTCAAGTGACTACTCAAGATTTATTTTATTAGCTAGTTTCCAGTGTTATATTGTTCATTCTCAGCTCTATTGCACCCCAGCTTCATCCACTATTACACAAATTTAGGACTTGTAAGACAACTGCCAGGGGAAGGGAACTAAAATGAAATAGAAAAAAACATCTGTTATTAATCAGCATACCAACACTATTTTGGCTATTACTTGCTACGCTTAGTCATGCTTAGTCACATATTAGAGAGAACCACAATAAAATGATGAATAGACTATACATATTACTTATAGCCTTCAGAATAACATGGAAGAAAGATTAGCGCAATAGCTTTCTCTACCACAAATTATCAAAAGGCTCTCTTTTCTCCTCATCTTTATGTTGCTGCACAGGTTAGCTTACCTAATACAAAACTATATTAAAATGGGGTAGAGTTTGATACTAAAGGTGTGATATATGGAGTCTGAAAAGCACCATATGTCTTGAACTATTCTAGATTTGGACGTATAAAGGGGACAATCAAAATTGTTTTCCTATAGTTGGATCTGACCTTCTATCAATTATTTAGATTGTCAATTGTTTAGGCATATAGATAGATCTAATCTATGTACAAATATTAGGTTTACATTCATTGGGAATATAGAAAGGGCGTAGTTTGAATGTTTTAATTTTTAACTTTTTTCAGTAACCATCACAGTTATACAATTTTTGGTGCAATTGCAATTTTTCAAAGTGAAGATATTGCTAGTACAACGGTTTCTCCAAAAACCTACATGTCCTTTAGTCTTCAATCCATTGGCCTATGCCCATCTCGAAATGGTATATATCAAAATTTGTGGTGAAGATCTTAGCCAAGGTATGGCTAATCATAACAGTGCAATAATTGCTAGGGTCCTCTTATTCTCATGTTTTATTAATGGGATGAATTATATGAGAATTCCAATATGGTGAGAAACCATCAAACACAATGTAGTTAAACATGGTTTCTTTGGGATTGAATTGAATGCATGGTTAGTTAGGTGCATTTAATAAACTAGAAGCATAGTCAAACCAAATAAAAGGATCGAGGATTGCATAAACTAATTTCTTGGGGAGATTATCCAAAAGCGTTTAATATGGAAACCACATTGGTCAATGATGACTTTATTCTTGATGAGAAGATAATGTCTTTTTTCTTCTGCTCCATTATATATTCTTTTGGGTGATTTGACTTCAAGGTCCTAGTTCATAGCATTACTTGGTTATTATCCAAAAGCGTTTAATATGGAAACCACATTGGTCAATGATGACTTTATTCTTGATGAGAAGATAATGTCTTTTTTTCTTCCTAAAAATGCTCCATTATATATTCTTTGAATTTGATTTGACTTCAAGGGTCTAGTTCATAACGTACTTGGTTAGTCTATAAAAGATTTTATAATATGTCATACTAAGCATTTGTTGATCATGAGAGGGAGATAGGTCTTAATGGAGTGTGAAAGGCATGTAATGCAAAAGACCTAATGGCCTCAATGAAGAAAAGGGTATGCTCTATTAATACCTTGGGATCATAAACTAAAAGCAACCTCGTTTTAAGGATGTTCAAGAACTATGCATTAAATCAATGATAAAAAAATAATAATTGTACATTGGCAAGGTTGAATGATCACAAGTTGTGGAAGAAGGACACTCAAGTGAGCCCAGAAAGGACAAGACAATATATTTAGTGAGAGGTAGGGGTGAAGGATACCTAGAAATCATGTATCTTTGATAACACAAACATGTTAATAAGGACATATTAAACTATAGATAAGCCAATAATGAAAGGAAATCATGTAACACCATTGGAGTGTGAGAAAGGACTAGTAACATTTGATGTTATTGAAGTCATGTGAACCCCCCAACCAGGTGCTTACCATATCAAGTCACAATTCTATCGAATGAAATTTGGTGTTCTCCATTGCCTTGGAAGACCATTGTCTAAATCATCAATAGATCCAAGTAAACATCATACTCAATACATTACATTCAACTATTTCATGTATTGAACTCTTCAACTAACAAAATGCCCCCCAAGCACCGAGAATTTTGTTATCTCAAGTTACAAATATATAAAAGGAGAATCGTTTACAAAATGTCTCAAACATTCATAATTTTGTTATCTAAGGTTACAAATATGTTTAGGGAGAACTATCTACAATAGAAGTGGCATAAAATGATGATATCAATGGCCATTTGTTGGAAGTAGTCTTTCTCTTCAATGATACACACAAAAACCTAGCATGGACATGCAAACCCTCAAAGTTGATAAACGAAGCCAAAAATCTTAGTACAATGATGAAATCCCCACACACAATAAGCTACCATGGACATGTGAACCCCCAAAGTAGATAAATGGGGCCAAATAATCTTCATACAATGATGCAATCCCCACTAACAAAATCCTATCATGTTTTCTGAAACATTTTTTTTTTTTAAGTTCACACCTAGTGAATGTAAACCCTAGATAGATACAGCCCTATATAAATACAAGGTTAAGATTAAATTATATTAATAAAAACAATTAATATTTTTTAGATCTTTTATTTTTATTATAAAATTAAAAAAATAAATTATTATTATTATTATTTTAAATTAATTTTTATTTTTTCCCAATTGACCAAGTGCATTGTTAAGACACTATGTTAAGTGAAGTCACCGATTCAAAACCCTCTACTAACCTTGTGTGCATTGATAATAGTCTGATAACACAACCATGTGTCAGATTAAAATTCATCTTAACTTTAAAATATAAAATTTATCTTAACTTCAAATATTACACTTCACACTTAATAAAATTCATCTAGACTTCAAATATAATAAATTTATAAATATTCAAAAATTAATTCAAAAGAGATCCATTTTAATAAGTATGGAAAAAGATTAGTTCAAACAATAAGTTTGGACAAATTTAACACATCTCATATTCAGAACCTAGAGAAGGGTTCTCCCTTAAAGTGTAGAGGGAGAAGGGTTCTCCCTTAAAGTGTAAAGTGCACCTAACATATCTTCATGTAAAGACAGTGCACCTAACATCTCTTCATGTAAAGAAACGTCTTTACATGGATACCTTTGTAAGTAAAGGTTAAATATAAGATTTGTTTAACATCTACCCTTTGGTGGTCCATTAGTTTGACTGAGTACTAATGGAGAATGCCCAGGTCGTGAGTATGCAGCTCCCTTATGAATATTCAAAGTCACGGTGACTCATCTCAAAAGCTTGGAAATAAATCTTTTTTTCACATTATATATCATTAACCTCTGGAATTGATACATTAAAAGGAAACTCAGGTCACGAGACAGATTCTAGTACCCACAAGACCTTTGTAGGTAGAGGTTAAATATAAGATTTGTTTAACCTCTTCCCTTTGTTGGTCCATCAGTTGGACTAGGTATACTAATGGAGAATTCCCAGGTAGTGAGCATGTATCTCCCTTATTAACTTTTCGTCATGCATGAATCTTCAAAGTCATGGTAACTCATATCAAAAGATTGGAAATAAAACCTTCTTTCAAATTATATACCATAAACCTCTAGAATTGATACATGAAGAGGAAAATGAGGCAACGAGACAGATTCTAACACCCACAAGACCTCTTAGCGAGGTGAATGCATAGAATTGATCTGAATGCAATTCCTAGGCCTGAAATTATGCAAGAGTGTTTCATGTGCCCATTGCAAAACACCACTTTGCTTTCTAGCCATTCGCATGCAGTGTTGATCCTGGAATCCAATTCATGGGCCTAAAATTAACACGATATTGTTTCATGTCACCACTTTGCTTAATAGCCATTCCCATAAGACGCTGAAGAATGTATAGTTTAATTTAAAGTATCAGTTACTATCAATGAGGGTGCAAATATAACTAAGATTATAATATATATTCATTTCCAATTTAACAATAATTGGATACTGAATTGATTATGTAAGTTAATTGATATGACATAGTTTGATAGTAGACATTGTTAAGAATTTGTTAATTTAAAAACTTAAAGCTAAAATTAGATGGACAAAACATGAAGTATCTTCGTAGACTTTATCAGTCAAATAGTATCTCACAAACAAGGGGGTCTCATACACCAATTTGGTGTGCTTATTATTATTATCACTATCTAGCATTCTGATGTCAACTTAAATTTAATTGAAAATTAAATCTAAATTTTAATTGATTACATGATGTTGATATATGCCTATATAACAAAGCTACATACATACTTTATGTGATTAAATATTTGCACATATTTTACATGTATGAAAGATAGATAGCAATATCTCTATCTAGATAGGTAAATTTCTCTACTTGATAAATAGTAAGTAGTAATGTCAGTCCAAAACAAACAGACATGATGTCAAAATAAAACCCAGAAATTTCTCTACTTGATAAAGTCGTAATGTCAGTCCAAAACAAACAAACATAATGTGAAAATAAAACCCAGAAACTTGCAGTCTCTAGTGGAGAATTGGTATTTGGTAGAGACTTGAATGGAAACAGTGATCATAAAAGACCAACATAAAAATGCCAACAGTGTGCAATGGATTATTCTAATTATTAGACTTTCGATTTTAATCTGTTCAATGTATTAAGAATGAATTAGTGTTCCTTTCCTTTCTTTCTATAGACGTATTCTAATTTGTTTTATCTCTTGTATCTTTTTTCAGCATTTTTTTTTTAATTTTGTGTGATTAGAAATTGTTGAAATTGCAGATTTGAGTGGTTGGGACTATAAAATCCAACTGTTTCAGGGGTGTTTTAAAGGTGCATAATCCATATTTTTCGATCAATTTTGTCCTAAATGGGTAAGAAATTGTAGAAATTGCAGATTTGAGTTGTTGAGACTATAAAATCCAAGTGCTCGAGGGGGTTTTCTGGGTGCAGAATCCATATTTTTCAACCAATTTTGTTCAAAATGGGTCAAAAATTATTGAAATTGCAGATTTGAGCTGTTGGGACTGTAAAATCAAAGTACTATAAAGACTTTCAGGGCGCAAAATCCATTCATACATTCAAAAAAACAATTTAAACTTTGAAAAATTGCAATTTCACCAAAAATTTATAACTATGATGGTTACTGAAAAAAGTAAAAAATTAAAACATTCAAACTACACCCTTTCCATATTCCTAATAAATGTAAACCTAATATTTGTACATAGATTAGATCTATCTATATGCCTAAACAATTGACAATCTAGATAACTAATAGAAGGTCAGATCTAGATATTGGAAAACCATTTTGATTGTCCCCTTTATACGTCCAAATCTAACATAACACACTTTTAGCATCAAACTCTACCCCATTTTAATATAGTTTTGTATTATTACGCCGAAAGGCGTATACCTATTGGTAATGGGCACAATTAATCATCTTTTAATCTCAAATTTTAATCTGATGGCTAACAATTGAAGATGCCAGCATATTCTTAGTCGTCCTCCCAAATCAATGAATGTGATTTACTCTTCATAACTTCCTTCATAACTTCCTTGTATTTTTGAATGCATCCGTTAACCTATTTACTTTTTAACATTTACCTAATCATATTAAAAAATTACTGTATCAGCATATGATTGCCACGTTTAAATGATTAACCTTTAAGATTACCAGGCTTAGATTATTAGCAAACACTACTTTTCCATGCTATCACGGATTTCCAGATTTCCTAACTGTCTGTGCGTTTCATTTTCTACCAGCGAATTTCATTCCGTGCGTGTTTCATTCTTTACCCCGATTTCATTCCGTGCGTTTCATTCCGTGGATGTGCGTGGAGCATGGTAACGGATGCATCCATTAACATTGAATGCGGCGAGGAAATGTTAATGGAGCGAGGTCATCCATTAACATTGAATGTTTCCGGATGCAGGAGCGAGGTCAGCCATTTCCAAAGGCAAAGAAAATGTTGTAGATTTTATTTATAAATTTTAATTAGGGTTTATGTTAATAGGGTTTATATTAAAATTAAGTTTAATAAGTTAAATATGCCTTTCGGCGTTCATCAGCCATAGCCACAATTATATGGCTGTGCTAGTTTAAGCTATCCCGTGCAGCAACATCAAAATGAGGAGAAAAGAGAGCATTTTGGATAATTTGTGGTAGAGAGAGCGATTGCGCTAATCTTTCTTCCATGTTGTTCTGAAGGCTCTAAGTAATATGTATAGTCTATTCATCATTTTATTGTGGTTCTCTCTATAATATGTGACTAAGCATGACTAATCGTGGCAAGTAATAGCCAACATAGTGTTGGTATGTTGATTAATAAAGGATGTTTTTTCTGTTTCATTTTAGTTCCCTTCCCCTGGCAGTTGTCTAAGGTCGTACAAGTCCTAAATTTGTGTAAAAGTGGATGAAGAAGGGTGCAGCAGAGCCGAGAACGAACAATATAACACTGGGAACTAGCTAATAACAAAAACTTGAGACTAAAGCTTGAGTAGTCACTTGAAATCATATCATTGACTTGGCCGTCCATCAAGTATGAACTGTCGACAAATCTTCAATATGCTCTATTTGGTTTTTCATTATTAGACTTCATGGCTGAACATGTCACTAAGCATATGTGTATGTATCCATGCTCAAACAGAAAACAAGAAAATCAGAACTTCACACAGAGGTAATAGATTCTTCCTTCACATAAAATAGATTGCAGAAATCCAAATAAACAAGCTCATTACATTGCTCAAAAGAGATCGGAGAAGGGCTGCTTAAGAGTGAAATACAACAAATTGAATGGGCATGTCAATATGGGCAGCGATCAGGCCCGTCCATTAAATGGGTTGTTTGTTCACTGCTAAACAACCCTACTGCAATCGAAATTTATCCCAAATTTTCACAACAAATTCTTCGTCTTTTGGTAAGCAAAGAAAACATTTCTTCGAAATTTATACCAAATTTTCACAACAAATTCTTCGTCTTTTGGCAAGCAAAGAAAACATTTCTTCAGTTTGAAATAGGGCAAAATCGAAACACCATCATGGTAACCAAACGCAAATTCTATAAGCAATATAAAGCACAGGGCACTTCTAGCAGTATCTCTCTGCAAACCAGAGGAGTGACAAATAGATAGGTTATTTGGGGGGATGGATGTGATTATTCGCTCTAGTATTTTCATTCACCTCCACCCACAAGGACTCTCGATCCATTAGGAGCTCCCCACCATCATAGGACGAAACAGGGGCAGCAGAATTAGGTTTTGGCTTGTGCTTGTTAGGGTTAGACTTCCACCAAACACTAAGAAAGGTCTAAGCTGCCTTGTTTCGCAGCCTTCGAACTGCATCGTCGGGCGAACTCAGGTCTCCGAAAGGCGAATAAGCAGGTTTAACGTCCCCATTCCACGGTGATGGAAGCTTGTAGTCCAACGATGATATAACAGATCCCGGGCTCTCTTTGAGTCTCTTTGTTTCGACGGAGATTACTCTTTTCTCTTCCGCGCCGCAGGATACCGTGCTGGACCTGCTGCGCTGAACGCCCGATTGAGACTGCGGTGCAGGTAGCTTCTTGGCTGTTGAGGGAGGCATCAGGAGCCGGGGCGGCAGATGGATAACGGGGAACAAATTAGTCTGTGGCGGAAATCCGTTGGCTTCGTGCAGAGTTTTGCGTTTTCCAAGGATTTCTTCCCACTGGAACTTGGAGGGAGGAAACCTCCACAGTCGCCGTAGAAAATCCCTCTTCGGCCTCCAAAAAGAGCAAGAACAAATCCAGCCGCGTATGAGATAATGGATCCGCGGAGGGTGTTGTGGGCCTGGGCGGAACGGGGCCTTGCGGACGTGGATGGGGTTCTTGTTGACAGTCGTTCGTTCGTTCTACGAGATGGATCCCGGTGCCGTAGATGCCCATAGGACTCTATTTCGTAGAATAAATACCCTACATCCAGGTTTGGAATTTCAAATTTACCTTGGCTGTCAAGTGCAAATTTGATGATAGGTGTTCGTTTTTCATGCCTGTCATTTTAAGTGTTATGTAGATTTATAAGTGTTTATTTTTTTTTTATATTATATGTTAATTTATTATGATTAGATTTTATGCTCATATTTCCAAATTCCATTACTAAAATGAGAGTCATAGTAGGCCGAACTTCAAGATTCAAGATTTCCCTGGACGCATTCATTTTATTATAGGCTCCGTTTCACCCCAGAATATTCTAATAATATTAAATTAAATTAATAATGCTTCGTAGCTAGTAGTTATTAGTGAGCAGTGCACTGTGCACACACCTAGTTAATCTATTCTCTACTCTATTCTCTACTGAAGCAGTGCAATGTGCACACACCCAGTTAATCTATTCTCCACTGGATGAATGAAATAACTCAAGGGAGATGGACGCGATGCGACTCTAAAAACACAGACACTTATATCTAAAGTTATTACTAGAAATTTAGAGATGCTGAATGCCTTAACTTCTATTTGAAAGAGTCCAACACTAAGCTGGTTCAACATCATAAGAGTCCAACACCGGCGATGCCAACGTGAGAATTGCAATGCATTTAAGGCAAGGGAGAGAGTCAATTTAAGAGGTGAAATAACGTTGTATGTCGTATGACCCCATGAGCCATAGCTTATCCATTCAAATATGAGGTGAAATTCCATTGTCTCCTCCATGGCCTCAAAAAAGGACTAACTCACTGATTGACATTAAAATGGTTATAAAAATGCTTAAAAAAATCAAACGTATTTACAGAATACCGCTTATACTGCTTTAAAGAATACCACTACAAATGAGGGATTTTTTTCTAGTTTTTTACAAACCCTGGATTACACGTACTGCCACCCATTTCATGTAGATAATATGTGCTCAGACATGAGAAATTAGTTTTTTTTAGTTACAAATACTAGCTAAGCCAAGCGAACTTACCAAAACCCCGCCGAGTGAAGAAGAGGTCTACCATATGAGGAAGAAAAAACAACGAGTATTGATCTGCCAAGATCAAGAACTTCACGGCTTCCTTATTCTCTCTCTGAAGTAGGTTCACAGTTCATTGTTTCCTCCTGTTGATTTGAATTCTCTTCACAAGTGAATTTCCTTCCCCGGTACTCGGGAGAATGGGTTTCCCTCAGCGACCACCCCTAACAAACTGTGAACCCATAAAAGGTTCACCCTGGTGCTAGCAGGTGGGAGGGAATAATTGATCCGAGTAAAGGGATGCACCCACTAGTAGGGTTTATCTGACTGTTTTTTGTTCCATATTCCCCTTCAATGACTGGTTTTGGGAAAACATAATGGGAACTCGGATCGAATCGGTAGTAGGTACTGTCCAGCGGGAAATAAATGTTGTGACCAGAGGAGGAGCTCGAACGGAAGAAGATACCGGGACTTCACCAAGAGATACAATTCAGAAAGACAGACCAAGACCTCCAGGCTCCAAGTTCCGATGATGGATCCAATTAAACAGAAGGAGTACTTCGAAATTTGGAGCAGGAGTACTTTGAAATTTGGAGTTGCAGCCTGCACTAGTAGCTGCTAGCTACCCTCGAGATTCAACCTGATCATAAATTTATGAGTATATTGTGGTGACACGCAAGTGTAGCAACAGGAGTAATTTATTACCTTTAATTATACACAGCTACTTTCACCGCCACGGTTCCACCTACTTCCCTGAGGCTCCAAGTGCGTATAAGTTATAACCAGTTACCCAGCGTCCACACCGTCACTCCTACTACCTAGCCTCTAGGCCCTAATACCTAGCCCTATGTTATATGGTATACCCACTAGAGTTTTTTACGGGCATTGGAGGCGATCACACGTCAAACTGACAAGTAGATAATTTTAATGCCAGTCAGTCATGATGTTTGAATTTTATTAACAAGTGTCAAATACAGGTTGAGAGGCAAAAGACGGTTTATAGCCCGTCAAATTCCAGGCCTGCCCACACCATTGAATTTTTCTACCCACGGTTAGTTGCAGGGAAAGTTACGCCAAGTCAAAGGTCGTACCAACACGGTGATAAGGCAAAGACTATCACCATGCAACAAACCAATCATTGGTTTACTGATGCATGGTCGAATGATTAAATATATGATCCATCATGGCATGCCATGATCTATCCACCATGCGTCCATCATGTAACTGCACTAACAACTGATGACTTAACCTATCAGACGACCTTGTCGTGACCCTGTTCCGTGGAACGTCCCGTTATAGTAATTAACAACAACTGCAGGTTGTTGAATGGATGGACGAGTGTGCTATAACCAAATTCAAATTTTGAATGTGCAAATTGGTGGAAACAATTCCCCCCATTGCCACCATTTCCATTACATTGGCCAGTATCACACTCAATTACAGTGGCTCGTCCAGTAATGCTGGGCGCCGTAGTGTAGACAAGGAGATCTCAGGGTGTTGTTGTGGTTTAAGGCGGGGATTATCTTTGACAACTCCAGGAGTTTGCGATCATGGAACGACTACAATTGCTTCTAGTGGTAGGAAGTGTCCTGCAATAATCAAACTGGACGAGTTGTGGAGCTTCTGCTGTCGGGTCTGCTATCGGGGAATGATTTCCTATTTGACAGTGAGATGAAGGGCACACTCTCGGAGTCCTTGGGAGATCTTCAGTTTTGGTGGTTCTAGATCTGGGGGACTTGAAAGAAATAACCGTCCCAATTCCCTCGTCACTCGAGAAGCTCCGATAGCTGAAGAATCTAATTCTCAACAGGAATAAGCTTAGCGATTTGACCCCTCCGTCCCTGAAAACTCTTCACAATCTCCAGCAATTGTATCTGTCAGAGAGCGAGCTCAGCGGAAGCATCCAGGATATTTTTGGATGTCTCCAGAATCTCAGCGTTTTGGATCTCTTTAGCAACAGGTTGACTGGTCAGGTTCCTTCCTCGATAGCTCGTCTCCGCAAGCTCAATACTCTCGATCTCCATGGCAACCTTCTCAGTGACTCCATTCCTCCGTCTCTTAGACAACTGCGTTTTCTGCAGTCATTGGATATATCTGATAATAGATTGACGGGGAGCATACCATATTCTCTTGGTATGTTATCGAATATGTCCACCTTGCTCCTCTATACAAACAAACTCAGCAGAAACATCCCACTCTCCATAGGGAAGATCACATCTCTGAAAGTTCTATTAACAAATGAGAGAGACATTATAACACAACACTATTAGATTACTTGATTCCATATAATACATTTGTGGCTCATTATATAGAGCTCACTGATAGTTATAGGATCTAACTTATTCCAAATATAGGATGAGAGGTTGAGCAAATATCTCAACCATAAACACGAATCTAGGATCTCATAAATCCAACTCCCTATCAAACTCCTAATAATAAGATCACACAACTCACGTAGAGATTGACTCTCCTTCTTAATACATCATATTAGATACGTAGGAATTATATATTCCAACACTCTCCCTTAATGACTACTTATCTAAAT
>SNQJ01S0001052.1:90410-105768 GCA_010110895.2 Picea sitchensis
CACATCCCCACCTTGAATCGAAGTCTCTCGCTTCTTCGATTTGTTATCAAGTTAGCATACGAGTACACCTGCCACCCTCGTACCTACCCTAGTGGTTAATTCCACAACTTGATACAACAACCTCTCTGTCTATGAGAGAGTATCACATCATGTGATCACACGCGCTTCTACGCTACAACACATATGCTTGTTTATGCCTTACTAACAGGGATTGCAACAAACTTGGGGAATTTAGCTTGCCTATGGCTAAGCATTACAATTTGGACCATAACCTGGGGTGTCAGGTACAACCGATCATGCACCCCTACAACAATTCAATCAGGTACATAAAATATCAACAATACTCTCACCAATCATATGCCCAGTATTACAAGCCCATTACATATGCCCATTTGCATCTCATCATCATTCTTGAAAAAGACACACATATAACCACTTCACACAACTTGAATAAAATAAATACTCACAACTTCAAACAAAAAATATCACTCACAACTCAATCTCGCTTTTGTGACTTGATTTGGAGGATGTGTGAGTCCGATGGAATGAGCACGTACACCTCACTTCATTTCGCTATAATACCTCCATGTAATGGCGCCAACAACAACAAACTCCAACAATGATAGCCTCTCGCTTTACGGCTCATTTACTCAGCTATTGCAACTCCTCTCCAAAACTCAAAAACAATGAGTCCTCTGCAATATCATGGACAACAAAACTATAAGTATTTGGTCGCTGGCATTCTGTGTGATTTGTCTTGTTCTCCAAAGCAGAGTCCTGTCTTGATTTCCCAACAACAATCCTCTCATCAACACCAAGAAAGCACATGAATATTCCACTAACGCCAAGCAACAAAAGTGTAAACAACTTCCATATCAACAATGCCAGTTTCTGAACATATTTCCCCGAGAAAATCTTTGGGCATTTCAATGGAAAATCGAACTCCCCATCTCCCATAGAATACTACTGCGGAACCTGCATTATGAATTGCAAAGGCCAGTGAATTCTCCTTAACCCGGCCAATATATTCATCATCTAATGCTGCGCTAAAACTCCAAGTCAATGGAACCCGACGGAAACTAACCCGAGATTTCCGAGGAAGCTCAGAAAACGTCGAATCCTGATTACCACAGATAAATATACATCAGTTGCATTAGACCTCTTCTTGTGAATGGTGTGTGCGACCTGCACACTGGGTCGCCCCGACCGATTCACGAGCCTCTTGTTCTAATCTTCAATTAAAAAAAATGAAAAGGGGTGGATGCAGATTAAATTCCTGTGATGCCCAGCATGTGATTCGATTCGGTGACCAGATGAACAAACCTGCATCAGACCTCCAGCCATCTTTAAATCATCGAAAACCTCGGTCAGCATGCTTCGTCCACTCTACAGTTAGCCGACGTCTCTACCTGCCAAAATCTGTATTGTCAAGCCCTCGGATTGCATCCTCTGTATCACGCTCATCTTCCATGTAGTTGAAAGCATAACCTGATTTCATATCAACCCTATCGACTCTTCCATATTTGCCAAACAATTGTTCAATCTCTATCTGCCGAACATCATACTCTATGTTTCCACAGTACAATGGCTTCATCTTCACTAGGCACCCGATATATTTAAAGAGCGTTACCTTCAGTAGATCGATCGACATAATGGATCAGTGTGTATGATGAATTGCTACGCAAAACAAAGAAAGGTAAGATCGCACTGCTTGAAGTGTGTAGGTACATATATAGATCTGTACAAATCTGTAAGATCCCTTACTTCAACAACACCACTAACTCAACCCACTCCACTCTTTTCCTTAACGCAACAACGATCTCGCCTCCAAGATTTTCATCCTAATCAACTTCTCAACAACAGTCACAGCTACTACGATTCCACCATCAACTCCGCAGCCACTGGCGCCGCTTCTCTCGCCTTCAGACTCGGGATGCCTCTCTGGAGGGGGATGCACTTCCCCCTCCACGCAGCAACTGGCGGCTCCTCGGGCTTTTCTCGGAATCTTCTTCAATCACACACAAGGGAAACACTCAAATCGTGTGCCAAAAAACACTAAAAAAACGATTTTGTCTACTCTCTACTCCTCCGCCTAATCTAGACCTACAGTAGATTAACCGTCAAGGCTTTCTCAAGATCCTGGGCACTCCCATGAGGGAGTCACACCCAGCCCTAAGGCTCTGATATCATAATAACAAATGAGAGAGACATTATAACACAACACTATTAGATTACTTGATTCCATATAATACGTTTGTGGCTCATTATATAGAGCTCATTGATAGTTATAGGATCTAACTTATTCCAAATATAGTATGAGGGGTTGAGCAAATATCTCAACGATAAACATGAATCTAGGAACTCATAAATCCAACTCCCTAACAAACTCCTAATAATAAGTTCACACAACTCACATAGAGATTGACTCTACTTCTTAATACATCATATTAGATAAGTAGGAATTATATATTCCAACAAGTTCTTCATCTCGAGGAAAATGAATTGAGGGGAGTTCTGCCATCTTCTATAGGAGGTGTGGCCAATCTGCAGTACATTTCGATGGGAAATAATATGATCGGCAGCCCCGTTCCTGCTTCGTGGGGTAAGCTATCAAACCTTACAGGGCTCAACCTCAACGATAACAGGCTATCCAGTTCGATTCTCAATTCTGTAGGAATGTTTTCTAACCTTATGTCTCTCTCTCTCTCACACAACAATCTCTCAGGGAGCCTTCCACAAGAATTATCATCAGAGATTTCTGATCTCCAAGCCTTGGATATCTCATTCAATAATTTTAAGTTCGTGAATGTCCCCACAGTAATATCGAAGCTCTCCGGATTGTTTCGGCTCTCCCTAGCTGGTTGCGGCATCCAGGGGAGAATTCCAGAGAAGTCAACAATGCCAGGGGGTCTTAATTATCTAGACTTGTCGAGCAACGGAGTCACGGGAACTATACCGCCATGGTTGGGAAACATGACGAGATTATATTCTCTCAACTTTTCAAACAACGCATTGACATACACGATTCCAAGGGAGATACACAACCTACAAATCCTTAGCATTTTGGACCTCCATTCAAATCGCCTAACAGGTCCTATAACTGTCATATTCTCCATGGAGAGCCGGTTTCCAGACCTAGGGAATTTTGAGATCGTGGAATTGTCCCACAACAAATTCATGGGCTCAATACCTGTGAAAGTGGGCTATCAGAAAAGTATGGAACAACTGGTTCTGTCGCACAATTCTTTGAGTGGAGCGATACCCTCTTCACTCAGGATGATTAATAATTTGGAGGTGCTGGATCTCAGCTCCAACATACTGTCTGAAACTATACCCAGTTCGCTGGGGAGTTTGACACAATTGAAGACTATGGATCTGGATGAAAATCGGTTGAGCGGAGGAATACCCAATGATTTTTTGAATCTGACGTCTCTGTTGCAACTGAACCTATCGCATAATTCCCTGTCGTGAAGAATTCAAGATGGGATTGTGCTTAAAAAGTTTTCAATATCTTCCTACTCTCATAACAGCGGGCTTTGTGGAGATCCTCTTCCTACTTGTTGATCACTAATATTCTTCAATAGCTCAAGGCTCGAAACCATGCGAGGCTGCTGGCGTCTTTTTGTGTTTGTGTTGTCTATTGTATTGCAACTGCTTATGGTTGTGCCGTGGTATCACTTTTAGACTTTCAATGGTTGACAAAAGAGGCAGTTGTGAATGGTTGGCAGTTATTTTTTTTTTTAAGTTGAGTGAGGTATTGTAATAAGTTGTGTGAGGTTTTGGACTTATGTAATCTTGAGATTTTGTTCTGGGCACTGATAGAGATCAAATATGACCATTTCATATCACTAAAGCATTTAAGTAACATTCCACACATAAGA
This sequence comes from Picea sitchensis, assembly GCA_010110895.2. NCBI lineage: Eukaryota > Viridiplantae > Streptophyta > Pinopsida > Pinales > Pinaceae > Picea > Picea sitchensis. The sequence goes on from SNQJ01S0001052.1 coordinate 94,292, forward strand.
CAAAATGCAATGCAAAAGAAAATTAAAGGCAAAATATAGAAGACAAAATTATACATATGAATGATAATGAAAAACACCAACTTATCATTGAAACTTATTAATATGTGTAATAGATAGAGATAAAATATGACCATTTGACATGCAAGGGTTGGAGATGGACTACGACAACAAAATTGATAAAATTTGAGGCTTATTCCCAAAGTCGAGGGATAAAAGAAATCAAAGGACTTAGAACTTACATAGCCTCAAGATTAATAGAAAACCTAAGAATAAAACCAAATGCATACAACACTTTCTATTTTTGAAGTGGAAGTAGATAATTCTACATAGTTGATTGAAATATTCAATCACTATTTACCCAAATTGTGTTAAAGAGTCTTTGGTTTCAAAGATAACAAAATGGTAGAAAAGAAAAAGACTTTCTATTTTTGGATATATTCCTTAAATGTTTGCCTAAGTTGTTGTTTTTTTTTTAAAGGATAATAAAATGGTAGAACAAGAGTCTTTGGTTTCAAAGATAACAAAATGGTAGAAAAGAAAAAGAATTTTTATTTTTGGATATATTCCTTAATTGTTTGCCTAAGTTGTTGTTTCTTTTTTCAAAGTATAATAAAATGGTAGAAAATTATTATTTTCCTTCATTTTCAATTCCTTGTAGATTGAACTTTTAATCTTCTCCCGATACAAATTATGTTGGAAAGAAATGAGATACAAACAAAACAAACTATAACACAAAAGATATAAATACTAGATTGGTGGTAGCTTATCTCTAAAGAGAAAGAGAGGAGAATAATTCCCATGATGCATGTGGGATAAATTGGTCTAAGTTTACAAAATTGCACAGACATATAAAACAGTAGGAATTGTTGAGAGATCACCCAACCTAGTACTACTCTAGCCCAAGTGCGCTTAATTGTAGAGTTTTGATGGGATCTAATGCATTAACATTGTAGGAAAATACATAAAACCAATAGGAAATCATTACATGATGGTTGTAATTAAAAAATGGAGATGACATTAAATTACATTCCCCCTTGATGACAACATCAAAAGGGTGAATATCATGGTTTAACAAAACCACAGGCTCAAAAATGTTGATTCAATGGAAAAGGTGGATGGCCACCGAGATCCACCTATACCATTCCTCCCCCCTTAGGAAGAAATGTTCCCCATTGCATCAAGTTCCCTTGGGAGATGGGGAAAATTTTGCTAAATCTAAACCTTAGTGAGTTGCTTGCCTTGTTGAAGTAGTTGTCCTACTTGTACTTGGCATTAGCCTTTTGAAGGATGTCATGAACCTATTAGGTGATAAATTCGTTCGAAAAATTTAGTTGCACAATCTGCCTTGGTCTAAGTTTGGGAGGAATTTGTTGGTGAAGGTGCAACATGAAGAGCTATAGCAATGGGGGCTAATGGCTACAACCCCAAGCACACCTAAAATGGGTAACGATCAATAACGTTGTGAAGAGATTTGTTATAGTTATGTTGAACATATGGAACCTTCTTCTACACCAACACAATTGGGATCACACAAGGTGAGTATCTCTATCAGATGTGGCCTTTTTGGATGAACTCATGAATTTGACGCTTCATTTCCTAATTCTCCAGAAGGGAGTGCATGTATATTTGACCATTGGGTAAGGGAGCATCAAGAACCAAGTCAATGGAATGGTTGACTTGGCAGTGTAGAGGCACCCTTGTAGGCGAAGAAAAAATGTCTTTGTGCTCCTCTACAATCTTGTCGACCTGATTTTGTTGTATAGAAAGGCCTTGGGCCGAGGTTGTGGTGGTTGAAGTGACCTTTTTTTACCTTTTAACTGGATCGTGAAGAGGGAAAACTTTGTGGTTTGAGAGATTACTTTGCAACACTATTTTTCCAAGTTCAATGAAATGGCAGTAGTTAAAACTAGATTTGGTATCTTGTAGAGATGAACCCTCAGAGTAACAATGGCACTATGAGGTTGAGAATCATAAACAATGTGATGTTTCTGTTAGAAATAATGTTGATGTGCTTGTTTCACCATAGACATTGCTACAACATTGTCACCCATCCATAGGCCCAAAGCCTCCCCCAAGAACCTTAACCTTTGATAAAAAGAATGATTCTTGGAAGCCACACCAGAAACAACTGATAAACCAAGAGAGTGCACCTTCTCCAAGGGTAGTGCACAAGATAAAGTAATAGAAATACTAAACAAGATAAAACTACCCAACTATAGTTGTTGCTAGTCCTCCTCCAAACTTGCGCATTTTTCTGGTTTTATGAGTGAGAGTGAGTGAACAAATGAGCCAAGACATCCTCTATTTATACTAATCTGTCTAATGACTTTTTTGGTTGAGTTGAATTGACTTTATCGTAATTATATTTTATGTTTATCTTTTTTTTGTGGAGTCGATTGGTCTTTCTAGAGGATAATACCTTAATAGTATATGTTCTATAGAGCCGAATTGTATTCTAGGGTTTTCATACATCTGCTTATGGTTTCTCTTTCTTCCAGAATATTCTATTCTAATCAAAGGTTACATACGGAGGTTAATACCTCCTGCAACTACCATAATATCAAAAATCCTTCTTAGTTAGGGAGGTATTAATGGTCTCAAATACATCCATGCATACTCACATGGAATGGGAAAGAATCACATAGTCTTGCAGACCATTCTACATGTACCATCATCATGTAATACATGGCTTACACCCATGTGAACTTGTCAATCTTGTCTAGGGGCCACAACCCACTAGAGCACACTATAGCTACACCTTGTAGTGTGTGTCACCATTGTTAAAATTAATGAAGCTACAAGATCCATTCTCTAGGAGGATGGAAAAGACCCTACTTGTGATATAGGGCCCCCAATACACTCTTAGGGTTCTTGATCTGGGACCAAGCAGTAAGAGCCATGGAAAAATAACCTAGTTGGGCCCCAAGTGTATTTCTAGGGTTCTTGGTCAGGGATCAAGCAATTTGATGATATAAGTCCCTTAGATGTGTTCTATCACCCCTGGATGTGTTCCAGGGAATCCTTTCTTAGCACTTGGATTGATCCTTGGTTGTGTACCTTGGTGGTTAAGACCCTAGTTGTAATATAGGGCCCCCAGATGTGTTATGAGGTATCCTAGTATGGCACCAGAAATTTTCTTGGTTAAGTACCAAACAGAGATGATGTGTGACCTTCTTCTCTCCTGGGATGGTCCATGTGACCTAGGAGTAGTTAAGAAGAAGGGCTTGATCAAATCATTAACCCTCCTTGTATGTTGGGATGATAAAATCCTATAAGTAATATCATGAGACTCAAGTGGACAAATCTTCCATTAAAGAAGGACTTGACCCTTGAATTTGTCTTTTTTGTTTATTAATGAAACCCCCTTTGCTTGAGTAATGTCCCCCCTGTTTCTTGATGAAGTGTTGGTTCATTTATTTACTCCTTCCTAAAGAAAAGTTGGTCGCTTTTATCTTGAAACCCCTCTCATCGACTTGTCTTATTTCCTTGTTGACTTTTTGATTTGTCATTTAATATTTTAATTGTTAAAATATTATTTTTCTATTTGTTAGGTATTAAACCTAACCCTAAACTTATGGAAAGTAATATAAACTTGTTACCCTAACCTACCTACCTAAAACTATAAAAAGAGTGACCTATTCCTCACTTGGTACACTCACACTCTCTTAGTCGAGTTTTATACAAAGGTATTATTGCGGCTCTTCTTGATCAAGTTACTAATTGGTTGCGACTCTTCTGGTCTTCTCCAGCCATCGTGGGTTTATCCCTATCAGCTATGTTCTGTTTATCCTTCCACTGACCTAAAAAGGTCTTTCCCAACCAATCGTAAAGGGTTTTCTTATTGTTGTTATGGTAAATTCTTATTATGTCGCCATTGTTGCCTTATTTATGCTTCCTTGATGCCTAAAATGGTGTCTCTTTCATTTTTGATGGTGCCTCCCTTTGTATGCTACCTTACCTTGTTTGCAAGCAACCCTAGTACCTTGAACAAGGTTTGTGAGGGCTTCCCTGGAACTATTAGTACTTTTTCCTTTTATTGTAGCAGACTTTTGGGTTTCCTGGGCTGAAAATATTAAGGTTGTTTGTGGCTTATTTTCCATCCACTAGGTTGGACAATGGTGTCTTGAATTCAACCCTATTACTTGATAGTGGCATGGTCTTTTGATTCTCAGCCAGCTGAGTTGTTTTCTGGTTTACTACCCTAAAATTTATTCTTGCATTTGTCTTGATGATCATGATGAGATCTATGCTGAGGGTTTTATCCATGATCCATTAAGTTTTTCTGAGCATACATCAAGGAAGGTAACAACAACATATCAGGTAATTTTGTTCCTTATTTCAACTAAGGTAATATTTAAGTAAATGTTTTGTTATTTACTGTTTTATGCTATTAGATTATGCATCAGAAGTTTTAATGCCTTGATGATCCTAAATTACAATAGTTAATGTTTGGAAATTAAAACAAAATATTTATGTTTTAACTAGCTATTGTTTTTTCCCTTAAATTCCAACATGGGATCAGAGCTTAGGGCATGAAAGGAGCTCATTTGTGATAGAATTTTGAGCCTGCGTAGATCCTCTATTAAGGGTGTGTTTTTCATATCAACAGAAAATTGTTTTGCATCAGATCTCTTCTATACACAATATTCAGTAGGGCTTCTTCTTCAGTCAAAGCAAAATATAGGATTAAAGGAGCTTCAAACTTCAATGCCTAGAAGGCTAGGGTCTTTAATATCCTGGAAGAAAGTGACTTGGATGAGTTGGTTACCAGGGTGATGGAAGAACCTACTTCAAATGCAGGAAGAGAAACCTATAAGAAAGGCAAGCCAAAGCCAAGAGGGTCATTTTTGACTCAGTTAAAGATAATATGGTGTCTCTTATTGCTCATCTAAGGACATCAAAGGAGTTCTTTGATGCCCTAGCCAATTTGTATGAAAATAAGGCCTCAACTCAAAAAAGGAATTTGAAGAAACAACTACGTACATTGAAGATGGGAAATCATGAAACCATCTCTACCTTGTTTTCCAAAATTGCCCAAACAAGAGATCATCTTGCAACAATTGGAGTTGTAGTAGATGATTATGACCTTGTACAAATAGTAGTATATGGTATTCTAGAATCATGAGAGACATTTCTCTCATCTGTAAATGGAAGAGAATTTCAACCCCACTTCAAGATTTCATGGCATGATTTCTTGGAAGAAGAGGGCAGACTTAAAAGCAGAAATGAACCCTCCACTGTGAAAGACCATTCTCTTTCATCCAAAGCCAAGAAATGGAATAGATTTCCTCATCACAAAGGAAAAGGTAAGAAACCTCAAGGTAAGCACTCTCATTTCTAGAAAGTAAAGGGTACACAGTAGCCTTCTCCAAATGAAAGGCTCCTATGTGGCCATCAAATGAAAGTATGAGCTCAACCATGATAATTGGAGCTCAAGAAGGTGGAATTTACAAAGTCATTGGTAAAGTTATTGAAGCATTAAATCATGAGATGATCAACCCCTGGGAACTATGGCACATAAGGTTTGTAAACCTCATCTATAATGCTCTCCCGAGTTTGCAAAAGATGGTAACAGGTATGCCAGTTTTTTTCTTTTGAACATGATAGTATATGTAGAGGCTCTGCCATTGGTAAAAATACAAACAAATCATATTGTCACAGTAATAGAAAAACTAATGGTATCTTAGATCTTATTCATTATGATCTCTGTGGACCTATGATTTCTCCATCCATGAATGGTTTCCTTTATTATATCATTTTTATTGATGACTGATCTCGTAAAACGTGGATTTATTTCTAAAAAATAAAGATGATTCCTTCAGTAAATTTCAGGATTTTAAGAATCTTGTTGAGAATTAGACATGTAGACATATCCGTGTTTTCAGAATATACAATGGAAAAGAGTTTGACTCCCACAAGTATGATGATATGTATTGGGATTCTGGGATTAAGAGGGAGCTGACCTTGCCTTATAATCCCCAATAGAATGGGGTTCCAAAAAGAAAGAACAAGACAATTTATGAGGTAGCCAGGGATATGATGTATGATCAAAATCTTCCATTATCTCTTTGGGCCAAAGCTACAAGTACTGCAGTCTATATTTAGAACAGGTGTCCTCATAAATACATGGAAGAGAAAACTCTAGAAGAAGTCTTCACGGGTAAGAAGCCTTCAGTTGATCATTTGATAATTTTTGGTAGTCTTGTATGCATACATGTACCAAAAGAAAAGAGGACTAAGTTACAACCCTCTGGAAAGAAAGGTACTTTTGTGCGGTACAGTGAGACCTTGAAATCTTATTGAATCTATGTGCTAGGAAAAATTATATACAGGTTAGTAGAGATGTGACCTTCCATGAGGAAGCTTCCTTTCATCATTCCAGAGAACTTCCCTTTGATACAGAGGAGCAGGAAGCTCCATCTCAAGAACTTTAAAATTCACAACTTTCAGATGAGCAGAGGGAGGAGGCCATAGATCCTTTAGTAGACCCCATAAGGGATTTTATTGAGTTTCCCCTAGAGAAACCTCTTTCCAAAAGGAAACGAACATGGTGTCGTGAAATTTTAAAGGAAGCAGAAAAACATGCGACACCTAAAGGTACTTTCAGTTAAAGCAAGAAGCTAGAAAAGTACTCAGGTTTATATCTCAATTGAATCTTGTGATTGATTCAGAAGCTTCTGTATATGCACATTTACGGAAGGAAAAAATGTGCATATACGGAATCCAAAATGCGCATTTTGGCTTATGTATATGTGCATTATTTACTTCCATAAATGCACATATACGGAATCTTTCTTCCATATATGCGCATTTATGGAATCCATAATGCGCATATACGGAAGCTCTCTTCCATATATAGAGCTTTTGTATATGTTCATTTTGGCTTCCGTAAATGTGCATATACAGAAGCAAAAATGCACATATATAGAAGCTCTCTTCCGTATATGCACATTTTGGATTTCGTATATGCATATTTTTTCCTTTTGTAAATGCGAATATACGGAAGCCAAAATGCACATATATGGAAGAGAGCTTTAGTATATGCGCATTTTTTCTTCCGTAAATCTCTCTTCCGTATATGCACATTTTGGCTTCCGTAAATGCACATTTACGGAAGCCAAAATGTGCATATACGGAAGGAAAAATGTACATATATGGAAGAGAGCTTCCGTCTATGCGCATTTAGAGAAGGAAAAAATGTGCATTTATCGAAGCTCTCTTCAGTATATGTACATTTTTCCTTCCATATATGTGCATTTACGGAAGCCAAAATGCGCATATACAGAAGATATAATGCACATATATGGAAGATAACTTCTGTATATGCACATTTATGGAAGCCAAAATGCACATATACGGAAGATAGAATGCACATATATGGAAGATAAATTCCGTATATGCACATTTTGGCTTCTATATATGCACATTTTTTCCTTCCGTAAACTCACATTACATAAGCTCTCTTCCGTACTCTCTTACGTATATGCGCATTTGCAGAAGCCAAAATGCGCATATACAAAATCTCTCTTCCGTATATAGAACTTCCGTATATGCGCATATATAGAAGCCCCAATAATTATGACCCTAGGAATTCTGATCCCAGGATCTACAACCTTTCGAACTATGACCAGGTTATAGCTCCACAGGTCATAGCTCCACAACTCACAGTTTCTGAGGTCATAGTTCCTTAGGTCATAGTTACCAAGGTCAACATCCATGGGACCCAAGGGTTGAAATCCCAACCCCATCTGAAAGGGATTGTGACCAGTTGAGCTATGTATGGCTATGTTGTAACTATGTTGAACATAGGGAAGAATCACATCCCATGTGCATGGATGCTTAGAATTGTACATGCGCAAGATATGCACGATCATCTTGTTGACGAAATCGGTTTGGCCATCCGATTGGGGGTGGAAGGCAATGAATTTAGTGAGCTTGGTGTCCAATAGTGACCACAAAGGCTCGAACAAAATGTGTTGAGGAACCGATTATCCCAATATGAGACAATGGTTTGTGATACCCCAAAATGTACCCACACTCATTTGAAGAAGATCTTGGTAGTGGTCTTCATTATGAGTGCTAACAGGTCCCCTATATGATTTCATGCTCATTCAATTTTCTGGATTCGTAGAAAATCACACGTCCTTCTTGCGTAAGGAATCCTCTGAGCCCTTTCTTCCAAGCATGTGGAATTTTGACCTATGGAACTATGACATGTGGAATTATGCCCTCTGGAACTATGACCTATGGAACTACGCCCTATGGAACTATGAACCCTAGAACTCTGACCTCTGGAACTATGCCCTCTAGAATTATGACCTTTGGAACTATGACATGTGGAACTATGACCTCTAGAACTACACCCTCTGGAACTATGACCTCTTGAACTACGTCCTCTGGAACTATGACCTCTGGAACTTTAACCTATGGAATTACGCCCTCTAGAACTATGACCTCCAGAACTATGACTTCTGGAACTACGCCCTCTAGAACTATGACCTATGGAACCATGACCTGTGGAACTGTGACCTGTGGAACTATGACCTATGGAACTACGCCCTCTGGAACTATGACCTCTGGAACTATGCCCTCTAGAACTATGACCTCTAGAACTACGCCCTCTGGAACTATGACCTCTAGAACTATTACCTTTGGAGCTACTCCCTTTGGAACTATGACCTGTGGAACTATGACTTGTGGAGCTATGACCTCTGGAACTTCACCCTCTCGAACTATGACCTCTTGAAATATGCCCTCTGGAAATATGACCTTTGGAGCTATGACCTCTAGAACTACTTGTGGAACTATGACCTCTAGAAATACGCCCGATGGAATTATGACCTGTGGAATGACCCCGAGAACAATGAACTGTGGAACTACGACCTTTGGAACTATTCCCTCTAGAACTATGACCTGTGGAACTATGCCCTCTGGAATTATGACCTATGGGATGACCCCAAGAACTATGACCCGTGGAACTACGCTCTCTGGAACTATGACCTATGGAACTATGACCTCTGGAGCTATGCCCTCTAGAACTATGCCATTTGGAATGACCCCATGAACTATGACTTATGGAACTATGCCCTCTAGAACTATGACCTCTGTAACTACGCCCTCAAGAACTATGACCCATGGAACTATGACCTATGGAATTGTGACCTATGGAGCTACGTCCTCTAGAACTACCTATGGAACTATGACCTCTCGAACTACGCCATATGGAACTATGACGTGTGGAACTGTGAACTCTAGAGCTATGCCCTTTGGAACCATGACCTGTGGAGCTACGCCCTCTGGAACTATGACCTCTTGAACTATGACCTTTGGAAATATGACTTGTGGAACTATGACCTATGGAACTATGACCTGTGGAACTATGACCTCTAGAACTATGACCTATGGAACTACGCCCTCTAGAACTATGCCCTTTAAAACTATGACCTCTGGAATTGTGATCTCTGGAACTACACCCTATGGAATTATGACCTCTTGAACTATGCCCTCTAGAACTATGCCCTCTGGAACTTTGACCTATGGAACTATGCCCTCCAGAACTATGACCTCTATAATTACGCCCTCTAGAACTATGACCTGTGGAACTATGAACTTTGGAACTATGGCCTATGGAACTGTGACCTGTGGAACTGTGACCTGTGGAACTATGACCTATGGAACTATGCCCTTTGGAACTATGACCTATGGAACTATGCCCTTTGGAACTATGACCTGTGGAACTATGCCCTCTAGAACTATGACCTCTGGAACTACGCCCTTTGGAACTATGAACTCTAGAATTATGACCTCTGGAACTACTCCCTCTAAAACTATGACCTTTGGAACTATGACCTATGGAAATGTGACCTTTGGAACTATGACCTTTGAAACTACTCCCTCTAAAACTATGACCTCTTGAACTACGCCCTCTGGAACTATGACCTCTAGAACTATGACCTTTGGAACTATGGCCTATGGAACTATGACATGTGGAACTGTGACCTGTGGAACTATGACCTGTGGAACTATTCCCTCTGGAACTATGACCTGTGGAACTATGACCTATGGAACTATGACCCGTGGAACTATGCCCTGTGGAACTATGACCTCTGGAACTATGCCCTTTGGAACTATGACCTCTAGAACTATGACCTTTGGACCTACGCCCTCTGGAACTATGACCTTTGGAACTATGACCTGTGGAACTGTGACCTCTGGAACTATGACCTCTGGAACTACGCCCTTTGTAACTAATGACCTATTGAACTATTCCCTATGGAAATATGACCTCTGAAACTTTTACCTATGGAACTACGCCCTCCAGAGCTATGACCTATGGAACTATGACTTCTGGAACTACACCCTCTAGAACTATGACCTATAGAACTACACCCTAGCTCTGCAGAAATACCCCAAACATGCACTTGCTTCCATAATCTATTTTTGAATCTGATCTGAAACAGAACTAAAAAACTTCCTAACCTACCAATGTAAGATATGTGTGCTTCCATATATAAGTATTTATAGAAGGATGCTTCCGTAAATGTACATATGCATAAGTTGGTCGGATTTTATATATGTGCATATACAAAATACAACCACTTTTGTATGCGCATATACGGAAGCCAACCACTTCCGTATATGCACATAACTGGAAGTGGCCAACTTTCAAATATGCGCATATAGGGAAGTCAACCACTTTTGCATATGTGCAAGGTGGATTCTTTATATGCCTTGACTTCCATGTATGCACATATATAGAAATTGACCAGTTCTATATATGTGCATATATGAAAGTCGACCACTTTCGTATATGCTTATATACAAAATTTGGCCACTTCCGTATATATGAAAACTTGCTACTTCCATATATGAGCATATATGGAAGGTAGCTTCCATATATGTGTATTTATGGAAGTGGTGGACTTCCATATTGTTAATGTTTAAGACATTATTAGAGTTCTTTGTATTTCAATCGATAACAACAACATAAGACAAGATCACTGAGAAATACACAATCACAAGAGACACAACATTTATCCTGGGAAACCCTCTAGGGGAAGAAAACCTAGCAAAACTTCCTTATTATAGATAGCCAATGCAATGCCAAGAGATAACTCAAATTGAAACAGAAAGTCATCTCCCAAAGATGTGCCACTCTCTCTCTCTCTTCTCCAACTGCAGTTCTGAAACTTGTCTCTCAATGAGCAAGTGAGTTGTGTGTCTAAGTGAGGTGCTAGCCTCTTTATTTATACAAGTCTGGCACGTGTGAAGTGTCTCTTCACTGGCAGGGCTGACTTCTCAATTTGGGTGGTTATAACCACCTTTAATATATTCTGGGGCCTCTTTAATATCTGTTGGGGCCGACTTCTTATTCTACCTATTATAATTATCATTTGACCAATCCACAAAAGGGGATTTGGTCCTATTACAATAACTGACATGATCAATCCACAATGGGGATTGATCCAATGAATAAT
>SNQJ01S0001052.1:114841-129331 GCA_010110895.2 Picea sitchensis
GTGTCCAGCGCGCCCGCAAACTCCTGGACGGACGGTTACGCAAGTTTCCAGTGGATTGCATATTCCGGACACGCAGGTTCGAATCGTGCAATTTCTCTGCGATTCCCGGCAACAGAGCCCTCAGCAGGACTCCAAACAACGGCAATCTGTAAGTTCAAATTTTGCGTGTTACAGAATATCTTGGTTTCCCGCATATTCTCTGTATAATCTGTTTATGGGTCGTACCAAAGACTCTGTGTGTATGGACGTCTGTATCTTAATTCCAATTATTTCGGACATTTTGTATGATGTCGTGGAGTATTTATTGATATTGGTATCGCTCAGTTAGCCATTAATGCTTAGGCGTCACATATTCATGGCCGACTGAAATAAGTTGAGGACTTGGAGTCTGCCTCGGGGTTTTTTTCAGTTCTGCTTCCATCTCTAATATCAGTTATTGTCTTTTATTTTTATGTGCATATAACTGCATACTCTGTTGGGCAAAGAATAGAGATTTGTAGCTTAGATGGGGAAACAACGGAGATTTGTAGGGTTTGTACACATTGGAGTAGTTACTAGAACAACCACAAATTCGTGGTTGGTGAATGTCGAGCAAAATCTGAATCCTCGGGAAAGAGAAACGGCTCAGAGGTGGAGGCCAAAGGTTTAGGTTGGTCTAGAAAATGGAACCTTAATCACTCATAGGTGGCAATCAGCTAGTCACCATGGTAAATTTTAAATATGATTAAGTAAAAGTAAAAAAATAAACATGTAAACTGATGTCTTTATAATAGTGAGGAAGTTAGTGATTGAAATCACAACATTGATTTATTGGGACTACTAAGAATATTTCATCAATATTTAATGGTGTCCATACAAAATTGATTAAGCATTAAAAACCTATTAAATGTGCCCATAGTCAATAGGTGTATGCCTTTCGGCATAATCAATTCACAATTGCATGGGTTAGCTGTTTTGCATTCAAAATCTTGTTGATTAATTTGGATATATCAATTTGTGCATTTCTGTCGTTAATGATGGTACCAAGCTTAGGAGCAAATTAAAATTAAGCTGCAAAAATATTAGGGTAACTGCAATAAAAAAGATAAGTTGATCTAATAACGATTCGTTTGTTGGAACATATCCTCTGACATGCTCCTTTCAGGTTGCCCTTTTCTCTATCACAAAACACCATACCGTGACTCTTTTCTTTCCCGACTCCCGTTCACATCTTAGTTATAGTTTTCCCATAACTTTTGTAGGTGTATGGGTTCTCTTGATGTCTTCTTCATTGTTAACTTATCTAAAAAATTATATTACTCTATCGTTGGATTTGAAAGTTAGCAAAAATCATAAGTGGCATATCCTTGAATTTTAATATAAAAAATAATATTCCTACATTTTACCTATTTAACTATCTCATGATCATGAAACCTCAATTAAGTATATAGCAGATAAGTAGTTTTGAATTTAAGGTAATAGTTAAGATATTAATCCAAGGAATCCTATGATCGTTTTTAGCTTTAGCCTTTCAGCTTATATTTTAGGGTGAGTGTTTTCCCATGGAGAATGCACGAGTCAACGAGATTCTTAGTGTTGATTTTTGTAGTGTTGAAAATGCAAAGTAATTTGTTCGTATATTTCCGCAGCTGAATTGCAGTCAGCATCTTCATATTCTAAAAATGTATTGTTCCTAAAGATATCAATTTATAGTTTGATCTCTGATTGGTCGCTTCTATTCTATTTCAAGCTATGTAGTATATATATATATAGTGATATTTATGCGGTTCTGAAAGTCTTGAATAGCGTTTAGAAAAGAGTTTGTGTTGTGTTTCATGTTTTTAATGGTAAACAAAGTTGGCCGCACATTGCTACTATGGTTTTAATGATTTTGACTTTGATATTGCATTTAATTTTGATTTTTGTGACCATTTAAAATTGTTAAAAGAGCAAGAACTTTTTATGTTTTAAACTTATTTAACTTATTTTTTTATATAACTTTTGTTTTCATCTAGAGTAAGTTCAACATAGAGTCATATAGAGTAAGTTCAACCTAGAGTTATTGTTATTATTGATATGGGGTTGGACTTGATTGTGTGAAAGGGAAAATGAAAATTGTAAAACCTTTTTAATTTTTAGATGAGTTTTTCATTTAAGTTAAAAAAAAATGCTTCATTATTTTATAATTTTTTCATAAAATGCTTGATACTTATAGTTATGGGTTGAATTGTTTTGATATCATGCTTAGAGTTATGGGGTTGACTTTGAATTCATGATAAAGTAAAACTGTCAAACTAATAAGACCTCTAGTCACAAGTTAAAGTTAAAATTGTCAAAAGAATAAGATCTTTTTAATTTCTTGGTGAGATTGTCATCAACATTATATTTATAATTTTCTATATATAATGTTTCTTCATCATTTAAAATAAATTTAAATTTAAATTTAAATGAATTTAAATTTAAATTAAATGATAAATTTAGATTAAAATGGATTTTTGTTTCTTATCATTTAAAATAAATTAAAATTTACATTCGAATGAATTTAAATTTAAATTAAATAATAAATTTAGATTAAAATGGATTTGGAGAAAAGTAATCAACATTATATTTCCAATATTTCTATTTTTTTTGTATTATTGTTTTTTTTTTTAAATAAGTTGTAAAACACTTCGTTCCCCGCTTATACAATGATACAATGAGACAATGATAGTTGCAATGCATCAACGTCCAATTCCTTCAAAATTGTAAAATATTTCTAACTCTTCAGCTTGTCTTTATCTTTAAAAGTTTTGGGAGGACACTCTATTTGTATTTCTGACAAAGAGTGAAGTCGCAGTTGGTAATGTTCTCTACAACACTCCACGACAATATAATAAAAACATTAAAAAGTTAATTACAATGCTCTAAACGATGAGGAGAAGGAGCCATTTTTGGACATTGTGTACTTTCTTAAATGTTAGAGATAATGCCTAATTAATGCTACATACTAGAGTTTAGGGATTGGATTTAGTTTGGTGGAGGATGTTGAGAGATTCTACCAACCTCTCTCTTAAGAATGGAATAAGTTGGATCTCACAACACTTATTTAAGTGTGATGTATCTATGTGTAATGTATGTAATACAATTCATTTATGTGTGTGTATTTTGTGTGTCTCTCTGCTATCACCAATTTTTATTTGGTATCAGTGCTTGGCTGGGCTTAATCCCTCAGAGAAGTGTCCAGGAAGATGTGATAGCTATTGAAGCTGATTCACTGTACATATGTGTGGGAGTGCGTTTTTCAATTAGTGCAGAGCTTGTGTGAGATGATTTCTGTGTGAATTTTTGAGTGTATGTTTGAGTATTAATTTTTTAATGTGTGAGCCGTGAGGTTGTGCTGTTGTGTGGAGCCGTCACCACTGCGCAAGAGAGAGATAGTCATTGCATTCATCCAACGCTACCAGGAACGAAATATGTTGTGTGGGACCAGATTTTCATGCCTGTGATATGGTGGAAGAGTGCAACTGTGCACTATATGAAATCACTACCATTTCTATTAAACAATTTGTAGCCACAGGCAATTGTCTTCCGCCAAATTAAACAGAAGAAAAATTTCTATGAATAATATGTTCGTTGGTACATTTGTTTTTAATATGGATGCAATCACGCAAGGAGGAGTAGTGTGCTACAATAAATTCTATTAGTTATCCTTTCATTTCATCCTTCTTGTGGGGGGAGGAAATTGTTGTGAACGATGCAATGAAAATGATGAAGTTCATAAAAGGGAAATTGAGAAATATGGTAGAGATGCCACAGAAGAGGGGAATGAAGAGGACTCTTTAAGCAGAAGTGGTGATGACATTGAAGCTGGTTTTGATGAACAATGTGGGTATGATGATGATGTAGAAGAGAATGACGAGGATAACAAGGAACGTGAAGGCCTTATTGATCTGAGCTGTACACTGGCTGGCATTTTAGAGGAGGAGGAGCCACCATAGACGGACTGCCTACCTTTTCTGCTACGTTCTCTCTCTCTCTCTCTCTCTATATATATATATATATATATATGAGTGTTGTGTGTAGAAAAAAAACCCAAGATGATAGATTCAGATCGTGTGTGTGGTGTGCTTACATTTTTGTATATGTTTAAGTGTTTATGTAAAAGTAAGTAAATTAAGGACTGTTGTCTCTTGATATAAGCTTGCAACCTCGGTTTCAAAAACAATTGTTCTTATGATTGGAAGTCACCTTGTATAATTGATTTTTGAAAGAGAAATATCCTACAAATGGAGGTATGTCCATAGGATGATTTATTACTTGACAGCTTTTCTCATGGAAGCCCTCATGAGTCAAGTCTGTCAATTTTATCTATTGTGCAAGTTCATGAATGATGGGCGTTTATACTTTAAATGAGTTGAATGGTAAGCTCAAAGAAGAGGAAGAGAAAGAGCACATTCCGGAGGCATCAGAGTGGGTGTGGGAGCTTATGAAGGCTAGACAGACGAAAGTTAAAGTGTTTAACATTTTCTGTTATGTAATTTGTGAAGTTTTGTAATGTAGGCATTAACAGAGGGTGTTAGAGATAATGCCTAATTAATGCTACATACTAGAGTTTAGGGATTGGATTTGATTTGCTGCAGGATGTTGAGAGATTCTCTCAACTTCTCCCTCCAAGAGAAATAAGTTGGATCTCACAACACTTATTTAAGTGTGATGTATCTATATGTAATGTATGTAATAGAATTCATTTCTTTGTGTATTTTGTGTATTTTGTGTGTCCTTGTGCTATCACCAATTCTTATTTTGAAAGGCTCCATAAAAAATGCCTTGTGGACTTTCATTATGACGTTCAGTCGGATGATGACGTTCAGTAAGCATTATGTCTCTTTTAGCGTTTATTGATCTTGATCTTGCAAGGTTACCTTATGTTTCTTAGGTTACAATGATCTCTCCCTCAAGTATCGGTTCAAAACTTGCAATGCACGATCAACTTAGGGAATTGGCTAGACATATTGCCCAACAAGAGTTTCGCGTGCGGCCAATACGTAACCCACTGCGAGTTACCTCCTCCAAGGATATAGTTGAATTGTGGAGTTCCCACGTATGCGTGATTATTTTTCACATTATTCATTTATTCGTTGTCGTAAAGATTGGCCTTCCTTCGGTTACTGGCCTTCCTTCGGTAAGGAGCTTACTCCATTAAGTTGCTCCATTTTAATTCAGTTTATATGATCCTCAGGGCGCATTACGGGGAATTCAGACCTCGAAAGATGAGAGTCCACCGGAATTCCCGCGTTTCAAAGTCGAATGTGTCCATCTATTTGTGCTAGAAGTTCCCATAGATTTGTCGTCTGTGATGGGATCATGGCAGCTCTCGAAGGATTTCCGGTTCCTGCCCACATTTGTCTCCCAAAGTTACGCGTTTTGGAACTTCAGGGTCATAGGGACAATATAGAACAGTTTTTCAAAAGATTTGATCTGGCTTCTACGGATCGGTGTTCAAATAAGGTAGCACGTCTGACTGAATCAATCAATGCACAGTATTTTATTATGAGAGAGTGGAACTAACGACCTCAGTGTTGACGGCAGTACCACAAAGCAATGCACAAGTATTATGAGATAATCTTAAACCCTGATCGATCTATTAAGCATAGACACATCTATTAACTTTTAAGCAGAGAGTTGTCGTAAGCTGAAGAGAATAGAAGGATTGAGTTGCCTAAAACGTTTGAATTGTCTCAAGTTTTCATCAGACGACGGAATTTTCTGGGAAGATGTTTGCAAATTTTTGGTGAGTACCTCTGTTCATCACACCAAACATTAATTCATATAATTGTGTTTTTTTTTTAATATTCTGTGCTAATTAAGAAACGTAGGAGTATTCTAGTGGTGTTGATGTGTTGCTGTGCATGGATGGCTGTGTAATCACAATTTGAATAGAAAAGCGCAATTCATACTTCTATTCAAAGTTCTAAGTTCTAATTGAAGTTGGGAAATTTGTGCAGAAATCGCCCTTCTTTTTAAGATATTGATATTTTGAATATTGAATTTTGAATGTGTCAACTGAAATATTTGTGCAGGACGAAGGAGAAATGCAGCGGGATATGTTTGAACTTGAATCTTGTATTTGCTCTCAATTTCAAAGGGTGAATTTTGTGTCTAATAGAAACACACTGGAATACCGCATTAGAATACCACAAACTATCCATTCACACGGTGCTGCGATAGTGTGGCTTATCACCAACGATGTAGGTCCCTGTTCATTCCGTGTAAATTTTAATGATTATTTTTGTCATCGTGAGTATGATTTCGAAGGAGTGCATAAGCCATAATGAGGAGAAAGGCGGAAGAAGGCTTCATATATTTATTACGTCGATAGGGGTCCTCCTATTGGAATTGATGATTTATTACTCCTATAGGTTTTCCTATTGGAATTGATGGTTTAATGAATCTTTTAATCACTAATTCCAATCTTATGGCCAAGAATTAAAGATACTTTGAATACGATTTTATCTTCATAACTTCCTTGCCTTTATAAATGCCTCTGTTAACTTTTTCACATTTACCAAATCATATTAAGGAATTATTGTCCAACCATCTGATTACCACATTTAAGTAATTAACCAACATTAATATGTATGTAACCTTTTATTTCCACTTTTGACTGATTAGCAAGCACCACCTCAACGTCATTCCCATGGATAGCACGTATGATATTTGGGGCACACTTGAGTTGCATGGGCGTTATGTGAAACGTCATTCCCATGGATAGCAAGTATCATAGTTGGGGCACGTTTGAGTTGCGGTGGGCATTAGTTGGGATGTGAAAAGTGAAATGGCATTATGCCAGTATGGCCTAGGTTCAATTAAATCATGTGTTTCTAAATGGAGAGCCATGAGTGCTACTAGGTGGAGAGCAATGGCGTTTGAATTTCAATTAACTCTCAATGCATTGAGATTTTATAGCTCATATTTATATGCATTCAGATTTTATAATTCCTTCTACGCCATTTAATTCAGCGTCAACGGATCAATCTGCATTGAGATTACTGTTAATGGTTATTAGGTATTCAGATCAGTATGTATTCACATTATTGTGTGTTAGATCTGTATGCATTTGTATTATTTGTATTTGGCTCGATATGCATTCATAGCTACACATCTCAATGGCAACGTTCTCATTAGCGATAAGGGCATTCTCATTAGCGATAAGGGATATGTGTGTATCACTCATCCTTAACAATTCAGTTAAATGGTTATTAGGTATTCGGATCAGTATGTATTCACATTATTGTGTGTTAGATCTGTATGCATTTGTATTATTTGTATTTGGCTAATCAATTAAAGTGATCAACCAAGAGAGTTATCGGCAGAGCCAAACGCTTCATGAGGCCACTGTTTAGTCCACGGGTCTATTAATTGATGGTATGCGAATGATTTTACAGTCTTATAATTACGACCAATCTGAGTAGAAATCGAATTAATCCATGACTGAGAAGAAGACGTAAGATGGGTGTTCGTGGATTCTTGATCAACAGGATAATCAAGATTTAGGTCCAACACGCCCGGAACATAAAAGCGTCGATTTTCTGCAGTGATCTCTACATTAAAGGTGTTATTATGTGGCTAGTACTCTTGAGGCAAAACGTCCAAAGGCTGTGCAGACTGAGCGTAGCCATAAGCATTACGAGCAGGAACATCAGGATGAACAAACAATGGATTGGTATTACAGCTAGGATCCAATTCGGATGGGATATCATACTTGGCAATCCTTTCTTCCATGTCGAGCTTTTTCTTGATGCAAGAATTCCAATAATTCTTGATCTCACTGTCCATACGTCTGGGCAATCTCGCAGCAATTTGACACCACCTGCATCCGCAATACCGTGCATTCCAAAATTAATAGATGGATCACCAAAGCCTTGTCTCAACAGTGATTGTTAGAGATAATGCTTACAACTGTTGTAACTGTGAGTTTCTAGGTTAACTATGATTGTTGTAACTGTGAGTTTCAACTATGACTGTTATAACTGTTAGTTTCTAGGTTTACTGTTTTTAGCTAATCAGATCCACTTTCTTAGGATCTAGATTGCTAGGAGTCAATGATCTGCATGATATATATGTAACCTCCATTTGTTTATTAAGTAATACAAACTATTCTTTGTGTGTGAATCTTGTGCAATGGCTTCCCTCTCGATTTCTAAGTTGGTATCGGAGCTGGTTTTGGCTTAAACTCCTTCATGGGAGGGCCAGGAATATGTGAGAGACTGAGAGCTGATCCTCTGCACATATTTAGCTTAGGGAGTGTTGAATTTATGAATTTTCTGTAGAAGTGTGAGAATAGATTTATTTTGTGAGTGTGTTTTGTTGTTTGTCTTATGAGGAGTGTTGACCTATGATTTGATGTGCCATTTATTTTGGTAGTTGCTGAGTGGAGATAAGTATTGATCAAGTCGCTACCAGTGGAGAGAGAAACGTCTGTTACTCACTAGAGTCATCGCTGCTGTGCACGCTAAATCTCAAGTATTTTAATGTATAATTGACAGGAGCAGGATGCCATACATTAACAACGCAAAATATTTGGAATTGGCCAAACCGGACTTCAACAATATGCTAGTGGTCATCTTAGATTCCAGATCCTATCTCCTTTTCCGATTGAGATTGCAACATTTGTGGGATTTTAGAGTTTAGTATTTAGGCCTCAAATTATTAAGATTCATTTCCAGGTTGAAGTTGTCGAGAATCGCAGGCAGTCTCATTATGGGGCCAGGTCTGAAATTTACAATAAAAGATGTCTATAATGTTCTTGGATCTGTGTGTGGTATTCAATTTTTTTATTTGGTGTGCAGTTTGTGATTTGTAAATTTATATGATTATGAAGAACCAAATATAAAACAGGGTGATGTAATTCAATCTTGTAGTTCTTGAGTGCTTCGGTGCTATAAGAATGCATTACTAATTTGAGTATGTCATCAATTCTGTTAAATACTGGAAGGTCTTGTTGTACTTCGGTGTTCCAAGCTAATCAGTTACGGGTTATCATTGTGATGGTAAGTGCGTGTAAAAAGGTCATTTTGTAAGATCGATTACTGAATATTTCAGTATCGAGACTATTCTTCGGGGTAGTTTAAAATCGTCGGTCCTATAGATACTTCAAAGATGGTCGGAAGCGGTTGTATTTGTGTTGTATGAAGTGGTAGCTCGAAGATGATGGAGAGAAAGAGCGTGTTTATGAAGTTCAGAGATGGGTGTAATTGCGTATGAGGACTAGTGAGACAGACATGACAAAATTTGTGTTCTAACCTTTTGTTATGTTTTGTAATTTGTGATTATGATATTTTTAATGTAAGTACTAAGGGAGGGTGTTAGAGACAATGCTTACAACTGTTGTAACTGTGAGTTTCTAGGTTAACTATGATTGTTGTAACTATGAGTTTCAACTATGACTGTTGTAACTGTTAGTTTCTAGGTTTACTATTTTTAACTAATCAGATCCACTTTCTTAGGATCTAGATTGCTAGGAGTTAGTGATCTACATGCTATATATGTAACCTCCATTTGTTTATTAAGTAATACAAACTATTCTTTGTGTGTGAATCTTGTGCAATGGCTTCCCTCTCAATTTCTAAGTGTTACCACTAGGAAGCTGCGAATAAAGGAAAAAAGAAAAAGGAAACAGAGAAGATTTAAGATGTAGGAATGAATAAAACATTAACCTGTTACCGAGAATGGACTGTAAGTGTATGATTGAATTCTCTTCTTGAGGTGAAAATGCACCGCACTTAAGGCTAGGGCGTAAGTAGTTAATCCATCTCAACCTGCCGTTCTTTCCACATCTAAGCATACCTACATGTGCATTACATTTTATTCATGGCCTTGACTACAGATTCATCGAAACCCCAAATCGATAAAGCATGAAAGGGATAAAATAACCTCCATCTATTAACGAGGAAGGAAAATAATAAGAATAGCTCCATCAAAACCCAAATCAATGAAACATGGAAAGGATTAAAAAAACCTGGATCTATTAATGAGAGAGGAAAAGAACAGGTGCAAACCTTTTGGTACTTTACAACAAATATACGAGACTTGTTATCGTCTGGTTGTTTAAAACTCCTATATTTAGTTTTCTCACTTTCGGGAAAAAGGACATCCAGTTCAACAAAATCTCAAATGGTATCAAAACCATTTATGCTGGTTTTGTTATCGGCTGATAGTTTTGCATGACTTTACAATAATAATTCAGTGTAAGTGTAAACCATTGAGAAACAGTTTTGCATGTCTTTATAAATATAAAAATGTTAATTTTTTTATAACTAATTAATTTACGACTTCAGTAGTCTATATTTAAATAATGATAATTAATTCTAATCTGATTAAAGATCATAATAAAGTTAATATTTTTAAAAATGTATTAATATAATAAATATTAAAATTTAAAAATACGATAATATTAAATACATTATATTAATAGTAAAATGTTCCTATGTGGATTATGCGATGGAAATTTAAATTATAATTTTATAACAACTATATATTCAATAAATTCAATAAAGACATTAATTTATTTTCCTAATCAAATAAATTATCTTCAATAAAATATCGAAATAATAAATTTACAATAATATTTGATATGTGTGTATCACTCAACCTTAACAATTCAGTTAAAGTTATAATACTATTAAATACACATTTTATTAATGTATTATTTAATTTTTTTCAATAAAAATATATTTTATATTATCTAAAAATATGTTTTTCAACACCAAAAAGTGGAATGCATAAATTGATAGTCTAATTATATATATGTTTATTTGGAATGGATATAATTTTCAGTTCAATATCTTTTGCTATGAATGTCCTTCGAAAAAGTATGATTCTAAGTTTTTTTCTATGTAATATATTGCATCAATTCAAAGTTCTTATCTTTGTCACAAAGGAAACACTTCATTAAACTTTTTTTTATAAACTTGGCCATAACTTCATTTTTATAATGTGTCAAACATAAACCAAGCTTTTCATATGATGAACATAACCCGATATTGCAATGTGATGAACATAAATGGATATAAAAAAATGTCGAAAGTATTAACGTCGGGATGTGATGAACATATACAGATGTCACAATGTGATAAACATATACAGGCGTCATAATGTGATGAATCTAACCTTGTTGTCACAATGTGATGAATATAGCCTTGTCATGACAATGTGTCGAACATATCCCTGTCATCACAAACATAGTAATATCACAATGTGACAAAGATATAAAGACGTCAGAACATCATGAACATATCCCTTTCGTCACAGTGTGGGAAAAAAAAATGGATGTCGTAATGTGACAAACATAGTAACGCCAGAATGTGAGAAACATATATGGATGTTGAAATGTGAAGAACATAGCCTTGTCGTCGCAATGTGATGAATCTAGCCCTGTCATCATAATGTGACGAACATATACATGACATCGAAATAATAACCACGTCATAACAATGTGACGAAGATTACCCTATCATTGCAAACACAGTAATGTCACAATGTGACAAAAAGATAAAGATGTAAGAATGTGATGAACATAGCCCTTTCGTCACAGTGTGATGAACAAAAGTGGATGTCATAATGTGACAAACATAGTAATGTCAGAATGTGAGAAACATATATGGACATTGCAATGTGAAGAACATAGCCTTGTCAACGCAATGTGATGAATCTAGCTCTATCATCGCAATGTGACGAACATATACATGACATCGAAATAATAGCCATGTCATTGCAATGTGACGAAGATAACCCTATCATCACAAACATAGTAATGTCACAATGTGACAAACAAATAAAGATGTAAGAATGTGATGAACATAGCCCTTTCGTCACAGTGTGAAGAACAAAAATGGATGTCCTAATGTGATAAACATAGTAACGCTAGAATGTGAGAAACATATATGGACGTTGCAATGTGAAGAACATAGCCTTTTCGTCGCAATGTGATGAATTTAGCCTTGTCATTGCAATGTGACAAACATATACATGACATCGAAATAATAGCCATGTCATCGCAATGTGATGAAGATAACCCTATCATCGCAAACATAGTTATGTCGGAATGTGAAAAACATATACTATCGTCGCAATATGATGAACATAGCCCTATCATCGCAATATGATGAACATAGCCATATCGTCACAATATGGTGAGCATAAATGGATGTCACAATTTATGGAACATAATAATGTTGTCCAATATGAAAAACATATACATACGTCGCAATGTGATGAACCTAGACTTGTCGTCATAGTGTGATGAGCATAGCCCTATCATTGCAATGTGACGAACATTTAATGTAGTATATTATATTAATGCATTAATGATTATTGTATTAATTTAATTAATGTATTCATGAATATTACATTAATGAATGGATGCTTTAATATAAAATTGTAATACATTAATGTTTTGTATTTATGTAATAATGTTACAAAGTGGTTTTAATGTATTTTTACTTTATTAACATATCAATACTTTAACAATGCATTATTTAATATTGTATTAACATATTTATTAATTTTATTAATACATTACATTATACATTCACATATAAATAATTCAATTTATACATTTCCTTAATTATATCATGTGCTTTACATTATTATTAATGAATTAATACATTACATTCACAATGTGACGAACATTTCCTTTTCGTCACGTATTGATGAACATAGTAATGTTGCAAGGTGATGAACATAATAGTGTCACAATATAACAAACACAGTAATGTTGCAATGTGTCAAACATAGCCGCATCGTCGTAATGTGACGAACATAGCCATATTGTTCCAATGTGATGAACATAGCCTAGTCGTCGCAATGTGATTACAAGAACCTCGTCGTCGTACTGTGACGCAAATATCCACTCATCATAATGTGAGAAAATTTTCCAAATGCCATTGTCTCGTGAAGATAACACATTGTCGCAATGTGATGTACACAACCCATTGTCTCGCAAAGATAACACATTGTATTATTAATGTAATAATGTATTGTTAATGTATTAACATTTTTTTATTAATTTATTTGTTTAAAAATTAAGAGTTAAAGTTAATATATGTTTGGTTTTTTGTGTTATAATAATAGTGTTTCTAAAATTATACATGTAAATAATGTTTTTCACAATATTATAAATATAAATACAAGATGAGTTATAAATATCATTATTTATAAATATGAATTGTTTTTTATGGTAATAATGTAATGTATTTATTAATGCATTATGCATGTAAATAAAATGTTTTTCACAATATTAAAAATATCAATACAAGCTCGGGATGTCTTAAACACTAATTTTATTATAAATGCATTAAAATTTAAAGGAAAGTTATCACTCTTGTTATACATTTCAATTATTGTTAATACTTATTAGGTATAGGGTTAGAGTTAGATTAGGGTTTCATTTATTCCCATTAAAATTAGGGTTATGGTTTTATGAAAGTTAAAGTTATTTGTATTAAGGTCTATTTTATAATAATAAGAAAATAACAATTTGTATTAAGAAAATAATAAGAGTTATTAGAATTACTATTAGGAATAGATTTGGATTAGGATTATTCCTATTAAAATTTAGGTTAGGGTTATTTGTATTAGATTTTATTTTATAATAAGAAGAAAAAATAAAAAAATAAATTTAATACTTTATTAATGTATAAATAATAATGTATTACAAATATATTTTTACTCTTATTCTATGAATATTGTATGAATATTGGGTTAATACATTAATATTTTAATGTATTATTATATTTTTGGACACTTTAGTACTTTATTAGATTTGTATAGATGCTTTATTAATATATTAATAATTTATTAATTTTATTCAGAATTTATAAATGTATTCATTAATTAACTATTTTTTTAATGATTAATGTAATAATGTATTTGTTCTTTAGCAATTATTAATGTATAATGTATTGATACAATATATTATATATTATTAAGGTATTTACTAATTAAAATATTACATTAATACATTACATTATATATTAATGTATTGATACTTAATTTATACATCACATTAAGGTATAAATTAATTAATTAATTGATACTTTAATTTTATGTATTTATGTATTAATACATTAATTAATAAATGTTTTATTTTATTAATTTATTAATAAGTTATATTAATTAATATTTAATACTTAATAGATTATATTACTTTATTAATTAATTAACATGTTATATTAATAGGTTAATTAATTAACAGATTGTTATTAATTAATACTTTAATTTAATTAATAAAGTTTTAATTTTTTAATAACCTAATAATTTTTTAATAATGTATTTATTTATTAATTTATCAATAATTTAGTAATACTTTAATGGTTTTTTTTTTTTTTGTTAATTTGTGCGGAACCTTTAACATCACGGAGTGGTTTAACAACACACTCCGTCACCGACTATCCTACACCTCGGGGACAATAATACTTTAATAGTTATTAATAACCATATTATTAATAATTTATTTTTCTTTATAAATTTATT
>SNQJ01S0001052.1:133452-151208 GCA_010110895.2 Picea sitchensis
ATAATTATAATAAAAATAATAATATATCTCCCCGGGATTGGGTGACAGAAGGAGGCCACGTGTCCAGGGAATTAAATTCCCCATGCCGCCACCCCTCCCCTCAATCTCTTTAGGATTCTTGTCATTTATTCGAGGGGGATGTTAGTGCGCCTACACAATGAGGGTGTTTTAATGAATTTCTCAGAGCATGAGCCAAAAAATGATAGGACTGGTACGAGGTGGATTTGGGATGTCAACTCGGCCTTAATGATGTTCTTCATCACCAATTTGGGATATATTCAGATTTTAAACATGACTCCATCCATTATGTTCAGGTATTTTCGTTGTCTTTCTCCTCTGCCTCTGGTTTTCTGGTTTTCTTCCTGGCTTTCTCCTCCTCCTCGGGTGTTGTCGCTAGTTCTCTAGTTTTCGTACCCTCTGCTACAATTTCTATGCCATGCGAGAGGGGCAAGATGAAGCATGACCTGACTTATTAAAACTTCATGGATAGAAGGCTCTGTTTGGGTCATTCCTCTGCTCTAGTTCCGCCTCCTTCCTTTGATGTAGTGCCACCTTTGGATAATTTACCTTTCACCGACCAAAATTGGGTGGGGGATGAAGGAACCCAGGTATTCATTAAGAAAGAGAATCCTTTTGTACCTCCCCAGGAACCTTTAAATTCTTGTCTCTTTTCATCCTCAGACTTATAGGCCTCTCCCCTCCATTAGGCCCATCAGATTGATGTCAACCCCACTTTAGCTATGGAGACCTACTGAGTCGAGGAAGAAATGCCTCCTAATTTTCATGATGATAGAATTTAGGAAGAAGCTCGACCAAGAATTGAGCCTCAACCCATTGCAGATTCGTCCCCAGAGGTGCCTAGCTTGTGTCGTTTCTCAGAAGGGCACATATAGCTCATCTTTTAGCTAAGAAGAGATGTCATCGACCAACTTCACCATCATATTATCCTTTGTCGTCTCCTGGACGCCTTCTTCAATTCTCTTTCAAGCGAGCCTATCAAGAGTAGATGCTCGACCTGCAACCAACCATATGTTTTTTCTCCATCTTGGCCACATCCTCCCAGTGGCGATGGAAATCTGAGTTTGCCCAATGTTTAATTTCCATTTTTTCATGCCTTTTATCTATGTCCAAAATACTTATAGTCACTATTTTTCATAGGCTCAATTTTTCTTTTTAGTTACTATTGCACCACCATACAGACATGAACTCTCTTTTTAGACTACACAACCTATTTTGATTTCCATATATATGGAAGAACGTGTTGATAGTGATAAATATCCCTAACCCCTCCTAGGGTCTATGCGACCTCTCGGTATAGGGTCGTTCAAAATATGGAGTCAGATTAGCTCATAGGATCCCTCCGAGCCATCAAAATCACACACACAGGCCTAAAAATGTATTACTCAAATGCAAATTCACTTCTTCAGAAGTCCTCGAGCACTCACAGAGCGTCCTCAGAGACTGTGGGCTATAACTTTCTGTCCCCGAAAGTTTCGGGACTTCGGGGCTCTCGCACTTTGGGAGTTCCCACAAAAGAGAACTCCAATCCTCCAGAATTTCGGAGCGATGGAGTGCAAAACCTCTAACACGAATCGATAACTTGCAACATCTGGACTAACCAATGGCAAAGATTGATTTTCGGAGAACCGAGCTTTGATGGGTCTGCCTTCTCCAACAAACAACTCTTCCTGGAGAACCGATGTCTGAAGTAAATCATAAAACTCTCATTCTCCCATCAGATTGATGGTTTTCAAAACACTCCATTGTTTCAGGCTTTGGGAGTTTTAAACCTTTACTCCATCGTTCCACCGGAGCGTCAAACTCACGAACTCACGAAGGGCCTGAATTGATGGCTGCCATGCTCCGACAGTTGGACGGTTCTGATCTAATTTGGACTTTGGAAGTTCAGAGAGACTGAACTTTGTTACCTTCTATCCCTCCATACTCCTGGTTTCTCGAAATTGGATTATTGGTTGTCGTGTGTCCTTTGAAACATATGGAGGCGATTTTCTCTGCCCTCCGGGACTTTGGGGGTCCCAACTTCTCCACACTCTAGAACCTCTAAACATGCATAATGTTAAAGGACTCTGATGGTTATCCCTGTCACAGCTTCTCCAGATCTGACAGTTGTGATATCTTTTGTCAATCCCGAATGGATCTCATCCGTTGGCCTCCAAAATGTTAATCTATTCCCCTTTTCGAGGGATCTCGGTCACTAATCCTCCTGAGCTTGACCATGCGAGGTATGTTTGGAACTCAACTACCTCCTTTGAACACTTCAGACGGTCCAGGCTTAGAAAAATTTCTAAGACTCTTCCACTAGACACGGATACTCGCTATCTCTCCTGAGCTTTTGTCCTCTGAGGTATTTCCAACCTTTGGTGCACTCCTTACCTCCTTTGAACCTCTGAAAGGTTTTGGACTTAGATATTTTTCATAAAATATCTTCATGCACTCCTTCTGTTCATCTCCTCTGAGATTTCCTCAACACTTTGGCTAAGTGTTGGCCCGACACATGCCTTGCATGGGTCTTCTCCAGTTTTTTCTCTCCAATGAGAAACTTTGTAGTCCTTGCACTTCCTCTGCAAAACTTCACATTACCTCTCCTGAGCTTCTGATTCAATCTTGACTTGGCCTTCGCAAACCTTGTGGGAACTATGCACTCCTTGCAACAGGGTTCTCAAAATATAAACAATTGAAGCTTATAGAAACGTCAAAGGTTCCCACACTTAATCATGAAAACAAACTGAGACAGATGAAACATATAAAATAGATAAAAGAAAAAACATCACATGTACTCAATGAACTTATAAATAGAGAACACCACCCATTTGGAATCAAACCTCTCTATTTGTATTCCTTCAACAAAGTATGTACATGGAATCATACAGTTCTCTACAACTCTCTTTAGAAGAATTCATAATAATATTCAACAACAAAATGCAATTGTCTTCAACAACGTTATTTGGGCATCGGTTACATATATTTATACAAGAAGGGGATTCTCGAGCCTTCATACTGACTACTTTAATGCTATCCTATAAGAATTAAAGACACCTATCTACTAGGCTTTATTACAATAAATGGCTATTAAAATCAGATCTGAGCTAATGCTCAACATCTGTATAATTCTTATCTGAAAATTAAGAGTAATTCAAACTTTGGCGGCCTTATGCAATGGCTCTGGCCTCAAAACATTAAAAGGATTTTAATACAATAATTTTGAAACATCAAAACGACGCACCCTCCTTGGGATCAAAGTCATTTTGAAATGCGTGCACTGGTGTTGAGTTGTCCTCCACTCAACCTCTTTAATTGCTGATGGTGATGCTCCTACTTCATACTCCTCTAGAAAAAAGAATCGTGGACTCTTTCCCATGAGCTCCTACATTGTTTTTCGAGGCTTTGAAATATTAGATTCATTCACCCAACTAGCAACCTTTGTTGGGTGATCCTTCCACTTCACTAGGTACTCAAAATAAGTCTTTCGCCTAGTCTTCTTACCAATCCTTTGTTCTATGATCTTCTCCATTTGTGGATTTTCGGTTGTGGGCATGTGCTTCTCCCACTGGATCTCCTTATCATCATATGATCCTTCAGCATTATCCATCCTGTAAGGATACATTTATGCAACATTGAATATGGGTGATATTTCCACATCTTCTGGCAACTCAATCTCATAAGCATTCACAACAAACTTTCTAAGGATTTTGCATGGTCCTATCTTCTTAATTTTCAGTTTATTATATGTTCCCCTTGGAAACCTTTCCTTCCTCAGATGCACTAGAACTTGATCTCCAATTTTGAAACGAACCTCTCTTCTCTTCTGATCAACTCATCTTTTATATTTTTGACTACTATTATGTAGTTGTCCTTTTATCTGATCATGAAGCTTCTGCATTTTTGCAGCAAAGTCTTCTTCTCCTGCTCTTCGGAACTCATCATGCCTCAAATCTCTCAACTCTGAAATTCCTCTCGAATGTATCCCATACACTATTTGAAATGGGATTTTTCTATTTCTTCTGTTTGACGAATCATTATAAGAAAAATCTGCCTAGGGCATAATTTGATCCCACTAAATATGATGTTGAGTGACCAAAATTCTTAGAAAATTCCCTAAACTCATGTTTACTACCTCATTCTATCCGTTTGTCTAAGGGTGATACGTTGAACTAAATGACATATTTGTCCCCAACTTCTTCCACAAAGTTCTCCAAAAGTGTCCCACGAATTTGGTATCCCTGTTTGAGACTATACTTCTTGGAAAGCCATGCAATCTCACAATTTCCTTACAAAATAAATTTTCTATGTGAGTAGCATCACTGGTTTTCTGGCACGGTATGAAGTGTGCCATATTTGAAAATTTATCAACCACAACAAATATGGAATCAGTCCCCCTCTGGGTTCTTGACAATCCCAACAAAAAATCCATGCTTATTGTGTCCCACAACCTATCTAGAATAGACAATGGCTGATACAGACCAGTGTTTTGTTTCTTCCCTTTAGCGTACTGGAAAACTATGCATTTTTCCATGAAATTCTTCACATTGGACCTCATACCTGGATAATGGTATGAAGAACTCAGTTGTGCATAAGTTTTATCATGGCTGAAATATCCAGCCAATCCTCCACTGTGTTTTTCTTTCAATCATCGAGCATTTCAGAATACATAGTTGGCTTCCTTTGAAAAACAATCCATCTTGAATTAGATACTCGACCCACTAGTTTCTGTCTCTTAGTGAAGAGTTCTCACATGCTTTGTAAGCCTCTTCAAAATCTAGATCTTCACGATACATTTCCTTATGGTGTTCAAACCCTAAGGCCTCCACTCGAAATTCCTACATAATCTGACATCTCGTGCTAAAATCATCAACAACTTTGTTAGCGCTACCACTAATGTGCTTAGTAACAAAAGTAAGATTCTTCATGAATTCTACCCATTTAGCATGTCTTTGGTTCAACGTTTCATGTCTGGTTATGAATTGTAAAGCTTGATTATCACTGTACAAAACAAACTCCTTTGGAACAAGCTAGTGCCTCCATTTTTTCAAAGCCTGTATCACAACATAAAATTCCTTATCATACGTGGAATACTTCCTCTTGGTGTCATTCATATTCTCACTTAAATAAGCAATGGGCCTATTTTCTTGGCTCAAGACTGCACCAATAACTACTCCACTTGCATCACACCTTACTTGAAATATTTTCTTGAAATCTGGAAAAACCAAAATCAACTATTCTGTTATCTTCTCCTTTAATATTCTAAACATTTTTCATATTTTGTTGTCCAATTAAATGATTTGTGCTTTTTCTTTATGGTGTCTAATATGGGTGCACAAATGCCACTAAAATTCCTGATGAATTTTCTATAAAAACTTGCTTATCTATGGAAGCTTCTCACCTCAAATATGCTTCTCGGAGAAGGCCATTATTTGATTTCCCTCACCTTCTCTGGATCGATCTTCAACTCATTTGAAGAGATCAGAAAACCCAAGTATATGAGTTTTGTCTTCATGAAAGAGCATTTCTTCAAATTTATCAGTGACTTCTTCTGTTGTAACCTCTTCATCACTAATGTCAAGTGCCTTAAGTGCTCTTCTTCATTTTTATTGAAGACTAGGATATCATCCAAATATACAATAACAAATTTACCTATGAATTCCTTTATTACTTCATTCATTAATATCATGAATGTTCTTGGGGCATTTGTTAAGCTGAATGGCATAACAAGACACTCATACAATCCTTCATTTGTCTTGAATGTTTTCTTCCATTCATCTCCCTCTCTCATTCTTATCTGGTGATAGCCAGTTTTCAAGTCTATCTTGGAAAAATAGTGTGCTCCACTTAAGCAATCCATCAAATCATCCATTCTAGGTAATGATAATCTATACCTCATGGTGATATTGTTGATGGCTCTAGAATCTATGCACATTCTCCAACCTCCATCTTTCTTTGGACTTAACACAGTTGGTACTGCGCATGGAATCAGAATTTCCCTAACCAAAACTTTATCCAACAACTCTTGGACTTGCTTCTTAACATATTCATTCTCTTGAGGTGTCAACCTATATGAAAATTTATTTGGTATACATTCTCATGGGATAAGGTCAATGTGATAGATTGATACTCCTGATGGGTGGTAAAGAATGAGACAATCAATCCACAACTATGTCATGAAAATTATCCAACAGTTCTTGAATTTCTGTGGAAAAATCATCCACAAAAGTTCTTGTAAGGACGACTCTTAGCCTTCTCACCATAGTGAACTTCATCTCATGTTCCTTCTTGAATTCATTTAAAAGTTCCTTCCCACTCATGAGAAGTATTCTTGGGCTGGCTTCTTCCTTCATTTTCTTATCCTCCATTGGCAACAACATGTGTGTACGACCATTCTACTTGAGGGTGTAGGTATTATTTCAACCATCATGCATGAAATTCTTGTAAAATTTCCATTGTATTCCCAATAGAACATGAAAAACCTCCATGGGTATTACATTACATAAACTTTCATCTTTATAGCCTCCTATCTTAAATTCAACATTGCATTGTCAACTTACAATAACTTGGAGTCCCTTCTGCAACCACGATACCTTGTACGGGTTTGGGTGTGCGGTTGTATCCAACTCCATCTTTTCTACCATTTTTGTGGATACCAAATTATTAGTGCTCTCACTGTCTAAGATTACTTTGCATACCCTGTCTTTGGTCTTGCAAGCAATCCTGAAAAAACTGTTACTCTGAACTCGCTGTTTTGTTTCTTTCTCTGGTTTTAAGAGAATTTTCCTCATCATGAGGGACTTCCCATATTCCCCTACTTCTGCCTCAACGTTTCTCTTCTATGCTTAGAAAATGTGACCTTCTCCACCTCCTTCTTTCTTCCTCTTAGGACATTCACAAGACATATGCCCCATCTTTCCATAGACATAGCATTTTACTTCTCCTCCTCTGCCTCTTCCTCTTCCTCGAGGAAAAGAGTTTATGTCACCATATTGTCTCCCTCGAGATCTTCCTCCTCTTTCTGTATGACTATGGGTCTTTCGAGCCTCATCTTTGGGGTTCTGGAAATTATCTTGGACAATTCCTTTGCCTCTTTTCAAAAATTTTCCTATGTTCCACTGGATTTTCTTTCTGGCTAACTTATCCTCTGCTTTCAGTGCCACCTGATAAGAATCTTCCTCTGTTATCATCATCATCATGTTGATTTCATCCTGGATTTCATATATCAGGCCATTAATATACCTGACAACCCTTTCCTCGTCACTTTCACGATGTCATGCCCTGATGTTCAGCATATAAAATTCCTTTGTATATTCCTTCACTGTCAACCCCTTCTGTCTCAGGTTCTGCAATTTCCTGAATATATTTATCGGATAGTCCTTGGGTATGAACTTAGCCTTTATCTTGACTACCATTATATCCCAACTCTTAATTTTCTGTTTTCCCTTATACCTCCGATCAACTTGCAGTTCATCCCACCATAGTGTTGCATGTCCTTTTAGCCTTGTGACAACATGCTTCACCTTTTTATCATCATATATCTCCTCAGAGTCGAAGTACTTGTCTAAATCACTTATCCAATCCAACAAATCTTCAACATCCAAATTGCCTTCATACATAGGGGCTTCTATTTTTTCTCTATCTCGCATTTTTACAGCAACTCTCAACAAGCATTCCTCTGCAACTTCTTCTCCTACATCTCCTTCTACTTCCATTTCCTCACTCTTGGTCTCGTTGATGTCACCGACATTGGGTTCTTTTCTCTGTGATTTATCCATGACATCCATCCTCATAAAGAGTTGTCTCATCTCCCGTTCCATGGCTTGATTCACTGCAGGTCTCTCCCCACGTCCTCTAGGCGGCATGGTTCTAAACTTTTCCTTCTCCCACGGAGCTTAATTCAAGCTCTGATACCACTTGATGCATTCCCCCTCCCTCGAATGGGGCCTACTCGACCTCTCGGTCTAGGATCGTTCAAAATATGGAGCCATATTAGCTCACAAGATCCCTCTGAGCCCTCAAAATTACACACATAGGCCTTAAAACATATTACCCAAAGGCCAATTCACTTCTTTGCAGGTCCCTGAGCACTCGCAGACCCTCCTCATAGACTGTGGGCCAAAACCATTGGATCTAATTTTCTTTCCTAGAAAGTTTTGGGACTTCGGGCATCACACTTCAGGAGTTCCCACAAAACAGAATCCCAATCC
Source organism: Picea sitchensis (assembly GCA_010110895.2). Classification (NCBI taxonomy): domain Eukaryota; kingdom Viridiplantae; phylum Streptophyta; class Pinopsida; order Pinales; family Pinaceae; genus Picea; species Picea sitchensis. Next base: position 141,663 of record SNQJ01S0001052.1, read on the forward strand.
TCTCGAATAATAGAGTGATGGAGTGTCGAACCTCTAACATGGATCGACGGCTTGGGATCGACGGCTTGCAGCGTCTGAACTAACCAACGACGAAGATTGATTTTTGGAGACCTGGGCTTTGGCGGGTTTGCCTGCTCCAACACACAACTCTTCCTAGAGAACCAAACTCTGAAGTAAATCATACGACTCCCGTTCCCCCGTCATATTGATGGCTATCGCAACACTTCGTTGTTTCAGGCTTCAGGAGTTTTTAAACCTTTACTCTGTTGTTCCACCATATCGTCAAACTCATGAACTCGTGGAGCGAATTGAAGGCTACCACACTCTGACAGCTGGACAACCCCTATCTAATACATGGCTTACATCCATGTGAATTTGTCAATCTTGTCTAGGGGCCACAACCCACTAGAGCACACTATAGCTACACCTCGTAGTGTGTGTCACCATTGTTAAAATTAATGCAGCTACAAGATATATTCCCCAGGAGGATGCCAAAGACCCTAGTTGTGATCTAGGGCTCTCGGTACACTCTTGGGGTTCTTGGTCTGGGACCAAGTAGATAGAGCCATGGAAAAAGAACCTAGTTGGGCCCTAAGTGTATTTTTGGGGTTCTTGGTCAGGGATCAAGAAGTCTGATTATATAAGTCCCTTAGATGTGTTCTAGCACCCCTAGATGTGTTACAGGGAATCCTTTCTTAGCGCTTGGATTGATCCTTGGTTGTGTACCTTGGTGGTTAAGACCCTAGTTGTTATATAGGGCCCCCATATGTGTTCTAGGGTATCCTATGGCACCAGGAAGTTTCTTGGTTAAGTACCAAGTAAAGATGATGTGTGACCTTCTTCTCTCCTGGGATGGTCCATGTGACCTTGGAGCAGTTAAGAATTAGGGCATGATCAAATCATTAACCCTCCTTGTATGTTGGGATAATAAAATCCTATAAGTAATATCATGAGACTCAAGTGGAAAAATATGCCATTAAAGAAGGACTTGATCCTTGAATTTGTCTTTTTTGTTTATTAATGAAACCCCCTTTGCTTGAGTAATGTCCCCCCTATTTCTTGATGAAGTGTTGGTTCATTTGTTTACTCCTTCCTAAAGAAAAGTTGGTCGCTTTTATTTTGTAACCCCTCTCATCGACTTGTATTATTTCCTTGTTGACTTTTTGATTTGTCATTTAATATTTTAATTGTTAAAATATTATTTGTTTATTTGTTAGGTATTAAACCTAACCCTAAATTTATGGAAAGTAATCTAAACTTGTTACCCTAACCTACCTACCTAAAACTATAAAAGAGTGACCTATTCCTCATTTGGTACAATCACACTCTCTTAGTCAAGTTTTAGACTAAGGTATTATTGTGGCTCTTCATGATCAGGTTACTAAGTGGTTGTGACTCTTCTGGTCTGCTCCAACCACTGTGGGTTTATCCCTATCAGCTATGTTCTGTTTATCCTGCCACTGACCTGAAAAGGTCTTTCCCAACCAATCGTAAAGGGTTTTCTTATTGTTGTTATGGTAACTTCTTATTGTGCCGCCATTGTTGCCTTATTTATGCTTCCTTGATGCCTAAATTGGTGTCACTTTCATTCTTTATGGTGCCTCCTTTTGTATGTTATCTTACCTTGTTTTCAAGCAACCCTAGTACCTTGAACAAGGTTTGTTAGGGCTTCCCTAGAACTGTTAGTACTTTTTCCTTTTGTTGTAGCAGACTTTTGGGTTTCCTGGGCTGAAAATATTAAGGTTGTTTGTGGCTTCTTTTCCAGCCACTAGACTAAACAATGGTGTATTGTATTCAGCCCTATTACTTGATAGTGGCATGGTCTTTTGATTCTCAACCAGCTGAGTTGTTTTCAGGTTTACTACCCTAAAATTTATTCTTGCAATTGTCTGGATGATCATGATGAGATCTATGCTAAGGGTTTTATCCATGATCCATTAAGTTTTTCTGAGCATACATCAAGGAAGGTAACAACAACATATCAGGTAATTTTGTTCCTTGTTTCAACTAAGGTAATAGTTAAGTAAATGTTATGTTATTTATTGTTTTATGCTATTAGATTCTGCATCAGAAATTTTAATGCCTTGATGATCCTAAATTACAATAGCTAATGTTTGGAAATTAAAATAAAATATTTATGTTTTAACTAGCTATTGTTTTTTCCCTTGAATTCTAACATGGGATCAGATCTTAGGGCATGAAAGGAGCTCATTTGTGACATACTTTTTAGCTTGCATAGATCCTCTGTTAAGGGTGTGTTTTTCATATCAATAGAAAGTTGTTTTGCATCAAATATCTTCTACACACAATATTCAGTATGGCTTCTTCTTCGGTCAAAGAAAAATATAGGCTTGAAGGGGATTCAAACTTCAATGCCTGGAAGGCTAGGGTCTTTAATATCCTGGATGAAAGTGACTTGGATGATTTGGTTACCAAGGTGATGGAAGAACCTACTTCAAATGTAGGAATTGAAACCTATAAGAGAGGCAGGGAAAAGCCAACAGGGTAATTTTTGACTCAATTAAAGATAATATTGTGTCTCTTATTGCTCATCTAAGGACATCAAAGGAGTGCTTTGATGCCCTAGCCATTTTGTATGAAAATAAGGCCTCAACTCAAAAATGGAATTTGAAGAAACAACTATGTACATTGAAGATGGGAAATCATGAAACCATATCTACCTTCTTTTCCAAAATTTCCCAAACAAGAGATCATATTGCAACAATTGGAGTTGCAGTAGATGATTATGACCTTGTACAAATAGTAGTATATGGTCTTCCAGAATTATGGGAGACATTTCTCTCATCTGTAAATGGAAGAGAATTTCAACCCCACTTCGATATTTTATGGCATGATTGCTTGGAAGAAGAGGGCAGAATTAAAAGAAGAAATGAACCCTCCACTATGAAAGACCATGCGCTTTCAGCCAAAGCCAAGAAATGGAATCGATTTCCTCAACACAAAGGAAAAGGTAAGAAGCCTCAAGGTAAGAACTCTCATTTCTATAAAGTAAAGGGTACATAGTAGCCTTCTCCAAATGAAAGTCTCTTATGTGGCCATCAAATGAATGTATGAGCTCAACCATGATAATCAGAGCTCAAGAAGGTGGACTTTACAAAATCATTGGTCAAGTTATTCAAGCATTAAATGATGAGATGATCAAACCCTGGGAACTATGGCACATAAGGTTTGGAAACCTCATAATTCTCTCCTGGGTTTGCAAAAGATGGTAACATGTATGCCAAATTTTTCTTTTGATCATAATAGTATATGTAGAGGCTCTGCTCTTTGTAAAAATACAAACAAATCTTATCCTCTCAACAATAGAAAAACTAATGGTATCTTAGATCTTATTCATTCTCATCTCTGTGGATCTATGATTGCTCTGTCCATGAATGGTTGCCTTTATTATATCATTTTTATTGATGACTGATCTCGTAAAACTTGGATTTATTTTCTAAAAACTAAAGATGAATCCTTCAGTAAATTTTAGGATTTTAAGAATCTTGTTTAGAATCAAACATGTAGACATATCTGTGTTTTCAGAATAGACAATGGAAAAGAGTTTGACTCCCAAAAGTATGATGATATCTATTGGTATTCTAGGATTAAGAGGGAGTTGACCTTGCCTTACAATCCTCAATAGAATGGGGTTGTAGAAATAAAGAACGAGACAATTTATGAGGCAGCCGGGGCTATGATGTATGATCAAAATCTTCCATTATCTCTTTGGTCCAAAGCTACAAGTACTGCAGTCTATATTCAGAACAGGTGTAGTCATAAATACCTGGAAGAGAAAACTCTAGAAGAAGTCTTCACGGTTAAGAAGCCTTCAGTTGATCATTTGATAATTTTTGGTATCCTTGTCTACATCCATGTACCAAAAGAAAACAGGACTAAGTTACAACCCTCTCGAAAGAAAGGTAATTTTGTGGGGTATAGTGAGACCTTGAAATCTTATTGAATCTGTGTGCCAGGAAAAAGTATATAAAGGTTAGTAGATATGTGACCTTCCATGAGGAAGCTTCCTTTCATCGTTCCAGAGAACTTCCCTGTGATACAAAGGAGCAGTAAGCTTTATCTCTAGAACCTTTAGATTCACAAATTTCAGATGAGTAGAGGGAGAAGGCCATAGATCCTTTAGTAGACCCCATAATGGATTCTATTAAGTTTCCCCTAGAGAAACCTCATGCCAAAAGGAATCCAACATGGTGTCGTGAATTTTTAAAGGAAGAAGAAAAACATGCAAGACCTAAAGGTACTTTCAGAGAAAGCAAGAAGCTAGAAAAGTACTCAGGTTTGATAACTCAATCGAATCTTGTGATTGATTCAAAAGCTTCTATATATTCACATTTACAGAAGGAAAAAATGTGCATATACAGAATCCAAAATGCGCATTTTGGCTTCTATATATGCACATTATTTCCTTCCATAAATGCGCATATACGAAAGCTATCTTCCGTATATGCGCATTTATGGAAGCCATAATGCGCATATACAGAAGCTCTCTTCCGTATATAGAGCTTCTGTATATGTGGATTTTGGATTTTGTAAATGTGCATATACAGAAGCCAAAATGCACATATACGGAAGCTCTCTTCTGTATATGCGCATTTTTCCTTCTATATATCCGTATTTTTTCCTTCCTTAAATGCGCATATATGGAAGCCAAAATGCACATATACAGAAGAGATCTTTAGTATATGCACATTTTTTCTTCCGTAAATATCTCTTCCGTATATGCGCATTTTGGCTTCCGTAAATGCACATTTACGAAAGCCAAAATGCACATATATGGAAGCCAAAATGTGCATACATGGAAGAGAGATTTTGTCTATGCACATTTACGGAAGGAAAAAATGCGCATTTATGGAAGTTCTCTTCAGTATATGTACATTTTTCCTTCCGTATATGTGCATTTACAGAAGCCAAAATGCGCATATATGGAAGATAGAATGCGCATATATGGAAGATAACTTTCGCATATGCACATTTATAGAAGCCAAAATGCACATATACAGAAGATAGAATGCACATATGTTACACATCAAAATTACTCATTACGATGATGGCCTAGTGTCGTCATTACCAATGTCACAAGTGTCGCATTTTGGCTACAAGTGTCGCAAGTGTCACAAAAAGAATATTGTCATCATGCCTATGTTGTACCTCTAACAATGTCAAAAGGACACTTAAAACCTCAAAATACTAGTTTTGAAGAGGAGAAATGATTTAACAAAGAGTACAAGTTTTTTGCCACTGAGAAATCCACTCAAATATCATTTTTGGAAGGCAACGCTCCCCTATACACTGTCAAGGAGTGTTGGCGCTCTGTGCCCTCTTTTGGGGGACTGTTATAATTCTTTGTGCCCCATTTAGAGGGGGCGCTACCCTTCCTGAGTGAATTTTGGTTTGTTGAGAGGAATCAGGGAAGAATCCCCTCAAATCTTTGAAGGTAGTTGGATTCGAATCTTGGGTCAAGCCATGATCCTAGGGAAGATCCATAACTGAAGGAGAAGAATCCTCAAATTATCCCAAAGATCTCTCAAGTGGTTAGGCCTCTCCAAGCCTATATAAAGAGGCCTTCTCATGGTGAAAGGGGGATGGAGACATTGTAAAGAATCTAACTTATGATCTCATAAGGGAGATATCATTGAAGCATCAACATTCTGTGTGTGGATTATTTGAGCAAGGGTCTGGACAAAGAGAGCTTGGTGAATCTATTGCAACTACATCCATGGCTGTAAGCATTTCACTTTTGTTTTCATTAATATAAATCTATGCTTGGCCTGTTTCCTTTAAAGTTTGTGTACGTTTCATAAACTTGTTTCTTTTATAGATCCATTGTGAAGCTAATCATTGGTATAGTAAGAAGTATGTCTCGTTGTTGTTGCTCATTGTATTACAAGACCTTCTAAAGGACTTGGAGATCAAGATCATCCTGGATCGAGCAAGGAAAAACGTCGGTAAAAAGGTATTTACTTTTATTCCTTATTCTTCTTTGATAGATTAGACTCATGAAAAGGAAAGTCAGTGTCCATAATAACACTTTTAATTCTTGTCCTTAAGAGTCTTGAGTCCAAGAGAGAATCCACTTGTCCGCAGGGGGATTTCTCTGTAACAGAAATTGGCGACTCCACTGGGGAGGAGCTCTAATTTTTTTTTTCCTTTCATAGATCTTGTCTTGGATTTTGCTCATTCTTTGACCGTCTCCATACTATTTCTTTGATTTTTAGATCTGATTGATTGGCTCTTGATTTCATCATATCCAATTTCATTGATTGAGTTTGCTTGATTTTTTGAGTTTTTGGGCATTTTTCTGAATTTTTAGAGGCTAGCACTCCCCTGCCCTTGTTATCAGAGCGCTGGCACTCCCTGCTGGTCTTGCACAGAGCATTATAACACTATGGTTCCCCTTACACCAGAGAACTTCCCCTTTTTCTGTTGAAAACCTTCTAGGGTTTCATTCTCCGAGTTCATTTTTTTCTTTTGGCACTTGATCAGGAGTCTTACGACCTCAATACATATTGGTGTTGGCCTTCAACACTTTGTTTCTAAGAATTGATCATATTTTGTTTGTAATTTTGACATTTTCTTTCCTTATTTTGAAGCTACTCTTTGTCTTTGACGATTTAGAGTTGAATTATTGTTTTCATCTCATTTATTTGATTGAGTGGAAGATTTTGTGAGGAAATCCGAAGGTATTTGAACCATCCCATTTGATATTTGAGTCAGTTTTCTAGCATTTCTCTTTTGTTTGAGATTTTTAGTCCTTGTTTGCAAGTTTTTTTTTTTTTTTTTTTGTTTCTTGCATNTTTTTTTTTTTTTTTTTTTTGTTTCTTGCATAATCGCAACGGGAGTGTGTTTTGTTTATATGAAGTCTGCTTTTGATTTTCTGAATCTCATTGATCTTAAAAGTCTAATTGACATTAGAAGTTTTACATCAAATTCATCATCATTCACATATAAGCAAAAGGACATATTTTAGTGATTGGTCTTTCTATTAGAAGAAATTTCTTAAAATTTTTAGCATTACATTGGATTTGATTGAGAAATAATTGCATGAGGATGTTGCATCTTAGTGTTTGGAAGTGAAAAGAACAATTTTCTCTTTACCTTAAATCGACATTCATTGAAATAAAAGACCGTTTATCATCTTTTAAGCATTTTTGGGGAATTGAGTCATAACACCATCGATTTCACTTTCATACACCCATGAGTAAAGAACAACTGTAAAATTAACGCTAATTAAAATCAATCTAGAACTTTTTGTTTTCAGAATCTTCCACCAACATTAGACTAGGATTAGCACTTTGGATTAGGATGTGAGTATAACTATCCAAAGTATTCAAAACAAACATTAGCATCTTGCGATAGGGAGAGCAAATAAAATTGTCGTATGGGCTTTCTGGGATCCCCCTCTCACACAAGGGTTACACACGAGGTCGCATTCGGGAGAGATACGAAGATTATCCCTCCGTGGTTTGACTGTTCATAGTAGTCAGATCATATATTGGGGGTCACTTGAAGGTATACCCATGATTATGTGTGGGATCCTCTCAAGTTGATTTCGGACTTGTTATCTTGCCCATACGTTCAGACCGGACTGTCGACTGTACCTGCCTAGGGGCTGACTGCGAGTTGGTGTCCTTAGTTGCCATAATCTTTAGGTACTTACACAAGGTGACGGTGAAGGGAAGTCTTCATTGTACCTAGAACATATGGTGGTCAAACTCACTCAGGCTCTTTGGAGGGTAAATCCACAATTATTGTGTGGAAGCTTGCACCAAGGCATAAGTCCATTAAGGTAGTCGCCATCGTAACTGTTCCACCATTTCCTAGCCCCTTCTTGACTTCATCACACGACGTTGGATTTCATCACCAAATAGTACGGTCATCGAGAGAATGTTTTGTTTGCTTGGTGTTGATTCCTATATTTTTAGTTTATGTTGTTTCTTTTTGTTAGTTGGCCATAGGTTTTTTGCGTAGAGTATTTGGTTTGGGAAATATTGACCCTCCATGTCATTCACGTAGAATGCAAGGGATAACCCCAAAAAATATGGAGGTTTCTCAACATTTTCCTACTGATCCACCAGAGGGCTCTCCTCAACAGAGTGAGGTCAAGGATACCACCACTCCACAAGTATAAAGAACAGACTCTTTAGAAAATTTATGCATTTCTAATTCTCTAGAGTCTTTCTGAATCCCTCACGGTTACGAGAGACATATTCTCCAACTAAATTCATCTGAAGACCTTGTTGTTGACACTTTTGGAATACCAACCACAGGCCCTGAAGGTGAGAATCCTTTTTGGACTACTTCTATTTTTATAAGCCCACCTCCCACAGTGGAAGAGCTTTCCGGTTCAGGGGTAGGTGCTGATATACTTGTCATCTCCAAGTTGCCCACAATGTCTGATACATACACAATACCTTTAGACTACTTTTCTTCTACATCCAGTAGTGTCACCATTGTTCCATACGCACAGTCAGTTGGTCCTCGACCGACCATTTCTCTCCAAATGGCCCATTCCACTATGGTCTCGCATGTTGATACAATCCCCACCAGAAATGTGACACCAACCCAAGCTCCAATTGGAACACCACTTAGACCAAATCCGTCCCTCCCACTTGGGTACAGAGCTCTAAACCCTACCATTGTTAACACTACCTAGGTTACACCTGGAGCTTCCGGAATATTTGTTCCTCTTGTATATAATGCCTCTGTTGGTTCTATACCTACACTCGTAGGAACTAGTCTTGGTGGCTCCAATTCAATTGGAGGCGTTGGTCATTCGTTCCCTTCTGTTTCCCATATCCCTCTAGGAACTCAAAGTCTTGTTGGGGGCCAACATTCAGTTGGAAGGAAACCTCCACTTGGAGGGCAACCTCCATTTGGAGGGCAACCTCCATGTGGGGGGCAACCTCTAGTTGGAGGACAACCTCCCTATGGGGGGGAAAATCCGTTTGATGGTCATACTCAAATGGGAACACAACCTCTGCTTGGAGGGAAAACTCAAACTGGAGTCCATAACCCATTGTATGGACATAATGCCACACAAAATCCTTGGCACATTCCGTTTCCGGGAAATCCACTATTCCCTATGGGGAAAAATCCTCAAGGGAAACAACAACCTCCTTACTCTCATGGATCTAATATTTATCTTCCCCATGAGGCTAACGCACATCCGCCTCAGGGATTGACTGCTTACCCTCCTCATGGGAAAAATGTTTATCCCCCCTATGTGGAAGTAAATCATCCGGTTTACAACCCTCAGAACCCATCGGGTTATCCTCCCTATGCTAATGCTTCTCAACCTCCATCGAATCCTGGTTATACTGGTAAGCAACAATCGTATGTAGGAGAACCTACTGGATACAATTATCCACCTAACTCAGTTTACGATCCTACTGGTGTCCCTATGCCACATCAGTATCTGAGACGAACAAAGTTCGCTCACACAAGAATAATCCAAAATACTTGGAATATAATAAAATAATCCATATAGGACTGTAAACAATAAATGAATAATAAGATATAAGATAT
>SNQJ01S0001052.1:151598-163912 GCA_010110895.2 Picea sitchensis
CCGTTCCTTGCGACGTTGGATCTCCCAAGCTTGTCTCGGTTAACCAATGATCCTATACTACATTCTCCTTACTAGATAGTGATCCCTGCTAAATTACCTTTTGATATTCCTAAATTTGACGGAAAACCTGGAGAAGATCCCAATAACCATGTAATGACCGACCATTTATGGTGTTCATCAAACTCCTTAATGGACGATTCTGTACCTTTGCGTATTTACTAGAAAACACTTACGGGCTTGGCAGTCAAGTGGTATATTGAACTCCCATGTGGTTCTTTTCAATATTTCAACTCCCTTGCAATGTCCTTTCTCAGGCACTTTAAACTACCCATTCGATACGAGATGGGTACCTAACTATTAACCTCCCTTCGTCAGACGAACTTTGTGCATATCTCTGATCATATTCATGAGTGGAGACGATGATGAAGGTTGATCAAAGGAATCATTCCTAACCATTTATTGGCAGAATGGCTTACTAAAACACTTTTACCCCCAATTTCTCGTGATGTCGCCATGGGTGGTGTAGTCACCGAGGAAGAAGCCATTGCCCGGGCTCAGTATTTGGATTTGGTTTATTCACAATATGGTACTTTTTACGAGTTGATCCCAAATGCTACCTGTGCCACTACTAATCCATCTAAGCCTTCATACACGTCACATGCGGATGGAGTTATTAGCTTCATCAAAACCCAATCTACTTCCTAGTCAACTGGAACGACAAAACGGTATGCTTCAACATATGCTCCCAGTTTGACCACACCCTCCTCTACCTCCCCCCAAACTCAAATATCTAAGGTGAATGCAGTGCAATCTACCCCTTCACAACAATCTGGAGGTAAGAAGAAGACAAAAAATAAACCAAAAAAGAATAATAACAATGAACAACTGAAAACTCAAACTCAAACACCTGCTACCGAAAATCAACGATAGCGGAAACCGAAGTTCCCATGTCTCATTTGTGGTGACGATCACTACACTCGAGACTATCCACATCACAATGAAGTGGCCAAACTCTTTAAAGGAAATTCCCAACCCGTCGTGCTTACTCAACCTTTTCCACAATAGAAATCCATGGTTGCTCAAACCTGCTCTCCTGGGGGTAGTTCTAGCCAATCTCATGATGAGGCCTCAACAAGTGCCCATATTTACATGTTTAATAGGATTGATTTGACCACTCACTCTATGACATATGACACACTAGCTAAACCTGACAAAGCAAAGGCCACTAACGGCTCTTCATCGGATCCATCACCATCCTCCGTTAGTCCTCCATCTGTTATTCCTCCATCTGGATCACTTCAAATAGAGAAATATTCATTTGACTCTATATTATGCTCTCCCAAGAGCACTATCCGCAAATCTACTTTCAATCCTAGTTCACGCGCTACCCAAAACTACAACATTGTTGAAGATTTGGCTCAAGTACCATGTGCTATGTCTGCATTAGAAGTTCTACAACACTGTCCAAGTCAATGTAGAATGCTCTTAGCTTCTATTGGCGCTTTTGATCCTGAGTCGTCCAATAATATCACGTTTAAACTGGATAATTATAAGTCTTGACTCTCTCACCAACTAGATTTTCAAATCGATGTTGTTGTTCACAATCAACAAATCCACCGAACTATCTTAGATGAGGGAGCCTCTACTTGTGTCATGTCTTTGGCTTGTTGGAAAAGCTTGAAATTGCCCATACTTAACAAATCCCCCATGATGTTATGTGCATTCTATGGGTGAATTTTTCATCCTCACAGACTTTTACAATCCTTAGTCATTCAGTTGGGCAGAAAAATCATCACGGTTGACATCGAGGTGGTTGATGATCCCCTTGATTACAATTTGTTACTCGGAAGAAGTTGGTTTTATGCTATGACTTTCATCACTTCATCAATGTTTCGATGTGTATAATTCCCTCATCAAGGTAAAATTGTCATTATCGATCAGCTAGATTTCTATACACCCGATGCTCACTCTCCCGCTACCAACAACATTCCTTTCTTGGGAGATCACAAGATTACGTATGAAAGCATTGGTGTTGGCTCGCTAAAATATTCTATCCTTATGGGTACCTTCCCTACACCACTTCCACCTACTGCGCATCACATTTCCACCGCCAATATGATTTTGACTACGGCTTATCAATCTCTGGAATCATATGATCCTTGGGTTGTGCCTAGTCCTCTAGAATTCGATGTACTAGGTGAAACCATGCCACTTACTCTAGCCAAGGCCACATACGTTTCTATCCAATCTGCCTCTCCCTCCCCGGATGACCAACATCTCTTGGTACCCAACAATTACTCACTGCCATCATGGTTAAATTCCTTGTCATCTGCGATCGACTACATTCCCCAAATTTTTTCTTCCGATGAATCTATCATGGAAATGATTAGCATTGACGATGTACCTTGGGATGATATCCATCATCGATCCTCTTTTCTTCCACCTCTTGAATAAATTCAAGAAGACATACACTCTGTCTTCCCTCCTGATGTTGTTGATTTCCCGCAATCTCCCATCGTCGCACAAGATACTCTTTCTGAGGGGAATTTGGGAAAAATTTCATCTACAATCATTATCGACATTTCAATTAAGGAAGGTGTCATGGAAAACATTAACCTCGGTGCTAATTGTTCACTTGAGGAAGTGATCTCTTATAATGCTTTATTTAAATAATTCTACGATGTCTTCACTTGGAGCTATGAGGAGATGCTAGGGATAGATCCATCGATCATTGTGCATGAGATTAAAACCTACCTAGGTGTGAAATTTGTTCGACAAAAACTCCACCCGGTACATCCCAAGATGACTGCGGCTATCAAGGCAGAAGTTGAGAATCTTTTGAAATCTGGCTTTATCTATCTTGTCCCCCTAACAGAATGGGTTTCTAACCTTGTTTCGGTTGCTAAAAAACAAGGGACCATTCATGTATGCATTGACTATAGGGATATCAATAAGGCTTGTCTGAAGGACAATTACCCTACACCCTTCATCGACCAAATTATTGATAATTGCGCTAGTAGCGTAATTTTCTCTTTCATGGATGGTTTCTCGGGGTACAACCAGATTGATATTTTACCTGTTGATCAGCATAAAACAACCTTCATCTTCCCATGGGGAACTTTCTCTTATCAGAAGCTACCATTTGGCCTAAAAAATGCTGGTGCTACTTTCCAGCGGGCCATGTCCTATGCCTTCCACAATATCAAGAATATTGTGGAACCTTACCTTGATGATTTACCTGCCCACTCATATAGTTGATCCGATCATATCAGTCATCTATGGGCTATTTTTCTTCGATGTCGGTTTTACCGTATTCATTTGAACCCACATAAGTGTATCTTTGCTATCGAATCAGGATGACTCCTCAGTTTCCTGGTCTCCAAAGACAAGATTCTGGTGGATCCCTTAAATATTAAAGCTATCCTCTCTTTACCCCCACCAATAATCTGACACAACTCCAAAGTTTGCAAGGGAAATCAAACTTTCTTATCCATTTCATTTGTAACTACGCTAAGATTACCAAAGGATTTATGCGATTGTTGCATAAAGACACTCCTTTCATCTGGGATGACACTGCTCAATGATATTTTGATGCTCTTAAGCATGCATTGACCAAAGCCCCTTTGTTACATCCTCCAGATTATATGAAGGACTATATCCTATACTTAGCAGCCTCTACTTCCACTATCGCTATGGTGTTAGTCCAAGAGGACCTCAACGGTGAGGAACACGTGATATATTATATGAGTAAGAGTCTATCTAGTCCTGAGCTCTGATATTCACATGTTGAAAATTTGGCTCTGGTAGCCGTCATCGTTGTCCAGAGATTTCGTCACTACATTTTGCTACGCACCACCACCATTATTGCAGACTCGAACCCCATGTATCATATTTTGACATGTCAATTTCTTGGGGGAAAATACTCTAAATGGATCATCATCCTTCAAGAATTCGATCTTGAATTTGTTAAGTCCAAAGCCAAAAAATCCTTGGTGTTTGCGAAGCTTATCTGCAACCTTCCCCCTGCTGATGACGATATTGAGCCCAAATATTCTCTCCCTGATGAAACGATGTTCCTCATCATCACGTTCGATCCTTGGTATGGAGATATTCTCCTTTATCTCCAGACCCAATGTTTTCAGCCTGATATCTCTCGTGAAGAACGTCGACGTATTCATCACCATTCTTGTCGTTACCTCATCATCGACGACACTTTATATCGTTGCGGCATTGATACTATCCTTTTACGATGTTTGACTCATGAAGAAGCTGAACATGTTTTCAATGACGGTCACCTTGGAGCATCTGGCGGTCACCTTTCTGGGATGGCTACAACTCAGAAAATTTTACGTGTCGTCTATTTTTGGTCCTAGATTTTCAAATATTGTATTGAGGCAGTCAAAAACTACCCACCCTGCCAAGTTTTTAACAAAAAGGCATGAACCCACCCTGCTTTGTTGCATCCCATCATCGCCATCGACCCCTTTTCCAAATGGGGTATTGATTTCATGTAGTGTAAGCCTACCTCATCCGGGGGGCACAGTTATATAATTGTTGTCGTCGATTATTTTACAAAATGGGCTAAGGTTGCGCCTACCTTTATAAATGATGGTCGTACTACAGCTCTATTCTTTTTCAACCACACCATCACTTGTTTTGGTGTCCCACAATCCATTGTCACTGACCACGGTTCACACTTTCAGAACCAGATGATCAGTGAGTTGCATGCCAAGCTAGGTTTTTGTCATGAGAACTCATCCTCGTACTATCCTCAAGCAAACAGACAAGTTGAGGCTATTAAAGAGGTCCTAAAACCATGATTCAACATATGGTAGGTGTAAACAAGACATCCTGGCATCTACAACTTTTCTCCGCTCTCTGAGCTTATCGTACCTCAGTGAAAACTACTACTGGATTCACTCCCTTCCAGTTAGTGTATGGCATAGAAGTTGTTTTACCAATCGAGTGCGAGATCCCATCACTGAAACTTAAAGTATAACTCATGCCCCACACTTCTACCGAAGAAGAACGTTTCTTACATCTAACCAGGTTGGATGAAACATGTCGTGATGCTTCTCTCGTTAACAAGACGTATCAAAAGAGGATCAAGAATCAATATGACAAATCCGTCCACCCTTGGACTTTTGCAGAATGAGACCTAGTCCTCATCTATGATCAGGATCATGAAAAGTTAGGGACAGGAAAGTTAGATCCTCTATGCCATGGTCGTTACATCGTGAAACATGTTTTACATAAAGGAACCTACGAGTTAGTCAACTATGACAGAATCTCCCTAGGTGAGCCCTGGAAGGGCTTTACCTTAAAAAGTACTATGCTTAGATCACCTAGCATGTGTGCTTTGTACACTATTTTATTTTTAGTTTGGTGTGTCTTTTTATTTTTCATGCTCGAGTTTTTTGCCTTAGCCACTTATACTGTGTCTTGTGTTTTCATGCGCAGATGACATCTTCCTTTCCTATTTTTGTCGGGTTTGTGGATGGCGCTATTCGACACACCTAGAAAATTGCTTCTGCAATGTGGGTCATTTACCACTCTAACGAGGTAGTGATTTCTGGAGGTATTTGATTAGGATCGACAACTAACAACATGGCACAATATCATGTTGTCATCAGACTTTTAACCGAGGCCTCCTCCATAGGCGTTTCTCGCATGATCGTCAACCTAGACTCGCAACTCGTGGTCTGTCAACTTAATCATATCTACGTTATTCATAATCCTATCCTGCTATGTCTCCACTTATGATTTTGTCATCTTGAATGAATGTTTGATTTGATCGAATACAGACACATACCAAGAGAACTCAATGCCATTTCAGATTCGTTAGCTAATTACATCATGGATAGGTATCTCGCACATAGATAAATTTTCATAAAGGAAATAAATCACATCACATATCATCATGTAAATTAAAACAAATCACATAAAAGACATCATTATTTGCAAATCATTTGGCACTGTAAAAACTTAGAACTGTATATATATATGGCGTGACTGAAAATGTTTTATTAAATAAAAAAAGTAATTAGAAGGGAAAAATTTTGGGTCTTCACACCCAAACAACATTGTCAGATAGGTTATACAATCATTAGAGAGAATCTAAACTCCCTACACTGCATTGTTTTGTGAGTAGCATATCATTGCATAGGCTACTCACCTAAGTAAAGAGTTAACAATCTCGGACACTCCCACAGTATGTCTCTATAGATGTAGGGGCACCTCCCGCCTCCTTAGAGGGGGGATACCCATCGTGAGGCATTGGAGGTTTCTTTCAACCTCCTGGACACCCCCTAATGCTACCCCTGGATCTACTAAAATCTAAGAACCCCTATGACATCTCGATACTGGTATCTCATCCAGACGTACTGCTCCCTTGTCTACAAGATAAAACAATACATCCATTAGAAACTCTTCTACGTACCCACAAAAAAATAATATAAATTTTAAAAATCAAAAAAACTTGACAAGATATTTTTGGTTTCTTACCTGACGCATCCCAATCCTCTCCTGCCATCAATGCCAAGTCCATACTTCCTCAGGAATCCACTTCGGCATACAGGAAGTCTTCTATCTAGAGAAATTGGCGTCTCAACCAAGCGAAGAAATCACCGATGAACTTGAACTCTGACTCTGGTACTATCCTCGGAGATAGACTAGTTCATCACTCCATGCGTGGTTCTCCCACTAGCCATATTGCTAATGCTATATGAGTTTGTATCTGAGGAATGTGTTCTAAGAATAATGAAACCAGGAATCAACCATATCCAAACTGATTTTGCTACCCTTCTCTACATCTCGTAATCTGCTCCTTCACATTCTGAATGAACCCCACACTCTAGTTAAACACTTTTGGCTCTAGAAAATGAAAACAATAGGCCACCTGTGATATTGAAGCTAGGTGCACACTGGTACTTCCCGCTAAACTTGTAATGGCAAACAAAATGGACCGAAGAGGTAGATCCTTGATATCTCTGATTGCGATTCTACCTCCCACTAGTCTCAGTCCTGCGACACAATGGTTTTCCAGATACTCTTCCACATGCATCAGAAGTACCCTTTGTCCGGATAAAACTACGGGAGACCCTCTTTTCGAAAGGTCGGTTAGGAAGTATACATCTTACAACTTGATGGTGGGAAGTTGTGTTCCAATTTGGAACCCTTGTTTTGCGATGTTCCATAACCCGATCATATATTCGAGAAGAGGGATATCTTTCTTTATTTTTTTCATTTTGAAGAACTTGAGAAGGCCACAATTTCTTAATGCAGCCCGTGTTCAGGGACTTTACAAAGCGGCCACATCATCAATATCATTCTCTCTTTCTTTCCACTTGATCATGATCGTTGCCAAAATTACCTACAATCATCAACAACCAAAGATCATTAATCACGCTTTCGACAATTTTTTGGGTAATTTAAAAAAAAAAAAAAAAAAAAATAGTTTGGTTGGTATTTGAGGCCAATGTACCTTTCATATGCACATCAATGCACCCACACATCCCCACAATAGCCACCAGGACACTTCGAAATGAAGATTCCCACCACTCACGATTTGAGGAACCGTGGGCCATTTTTGGGCATTTTTCCATTATGTTTCTGGCCAGTGCCCTATCCGACATAACATCAGTTCAATGGCATGCCTCTCATCAAATAGAAGGGGCATTTTAATGAATGGGAAACACTTCCCCATTAAATTTGGAGGTCGTCGAGCCTTTGTGGGTGCTTGGGACAAATCAGGGCATCGTTTTTTGCACCCATTCATTGCCTAAAAATGAATTTTGAACCGTACAAATGAAAGAAGGGAAGAGAGAACTAACTTGGTCCAAATGGAGAGGAAAATGGTTGACCGTAGCTTCGACACCGAACGACGCAAGATTCACCTCCAAAGAACAAATTCTCCACTACTACTAATCTTTGCACAAATGAAATGGTAATTGACATTTTTTCTATATTACTATTTATAAAATTTCATTTTTGCTTAAGGTATAGTTGTTTTTGGGTTTTGAAAGTATTTTTGGAGGCCTTATTAATCCCCTGGAATGCATTTTTGATATTATTGACAGGTTTCAAAGTAGTTTTTTTTGTTTTTTGTCTTGTCACATCCACGAGCATAGTCTTAGTTCATTCTCAAGCTCAAAAACATAAGAACGTGTCGGGTAAACTTTTATCTCTTTTTTGGACCCGCATGGATAGACAAAAAATGAACCCTTTGGAGTCGTCTTTAAACTCTTTTCAGAATCTCTAAACATGAAAAGATTGTCGAGTGATATTACTTCCTTTCCCACTCGTTGAAAGGTTTGAAAGGGTGTCTTTCGAGTGATAATTTATCTCTTTTTCGGCCTCACGAGACTAATATTACGAAAAAGGACACCATTGGAGTCTTATTTAATTCATTTTAAGACTCTCTAAAAATGAAAAACCACTAAGTTTACCTTCTCTAGACTTGTTAAACAATCATACATTGAAGGGCCCATATGGGACCAAAACCTTACTTCTTCCAGTTCGTTAAAAACGAAGAGGGACTTACCGAAGGTGAGTTATACCGAGCATGTGTTATCCTCCTCTATCTCATTAAATCAAAAAGAGGTACTCGTCTATTTGGATGGGGGAAAAATTGAAGGAAGCAATCCAAGCAGTTTTTGAGAACATTACCAGTAATCCTTACAGTCGCCCTTGAACACGACATTTTATATTTGCACGCATTTTATCCGCTAAACCTCTGCACTGAACCAATCCTTTGAGTTTCCTTACTCCTTTGGGTCACCCGACGCACGTCAATGTATCCACTACATTATCAATTTTTGGTCCTTGTCAAGTTTCTGCTGTCATGCCTCAGTGTTCAAGGGAAGTATCTGCCTTGGAAGTAAACCATCACAAATCCCTGTTTCAATACCCATGTCAGTCCATGTTCTTTTGATCCACCAATTACATCTCTGTGTCTATTTCATTTTGTTGATGGGGGATACATGAAGGCCCTCCTTCGACGAGTTTGTTCCTATCGACTTTAGCAGATTATCCGAGAACTAGACTTAGAAATCAGTTAGTGCCTTGGGACTTGCATGCCTCAATGGAAAGCCTCCTCGCATTCGACAGTGGGTTTACATCATTGACCTCTGAACGGATGATTCCACGGATGTTCGACTTCAGCTCATCTATTCACATTCATTGGAATGTACTAGAGTACCTTGGGAATCATTGACATCAATGGTGATCTCCCTTGCGCTTGTTAACGGTTCACCTCATTGACCGATAATCAAGTGGTTTTTTCCATGCTCGACATCAGGACATATATTCACATGGTTAGATTCATACTACATCAGGATCGGTAAGAAGACCCTGGGTTGAGTCGTTACTCTTATTTTTACTTTACCCAGGTTGCGACAGAGTTTCGTTTGAACATTGACACATATACTGTTACATAGATCCACTTTTTATTGGTCGTGGCTATGTCTTGATGTATCGTAGATCCACTATGTATTCTTCATGGCTACGATCAGTTCAGGTCATGGGAGTATATATCCACATTGTATCTTCAATGGCTATACCTTTTTGTCAGTATAATTATGGATCCGCAATGTATTTATGGTGGCCATACCTTGAAAGTCTTTATCACTCAAGCATAGGTATGCCTACCATGGGTTTGAAACATGTCCTAATATTTGTTTGATGGTTGTGTGCAGCTTCTATCAGGTTCTCTGAGTCTGTACCCTTGCTTAAAAAGTCTACAAATTACTTCAGTCATCATTTCTCGTCTTCTAACTTCGCACTTTGGGGGGTAATCTATTACACATCAAAATTACTCTTT
The DNA here is from genome assembly GCA_010110895.2 of Picea sitchensis. NCBI lineage: Eukaryota > Viridiplantae > Streptophyta > Pinopsida > Pinales > Pinaceae > Picea > Picea sitchensis. Next base: position 161,419 of record SNQJ01S0001052.1, read on the forward strand.
ATGATGATGGCCTAGTGTCGTCATTACCAATGTCGCAAGTGTCTAATTTTGGACGCAAGTGTCTCAAGTGTCACAAAAAGCATATTGTCATCATGCCTATGTCGTACCTGTAATGACGTTAAAAGAACGCTTAAAATATCTCAAAAGACTAGTTTTGAAGAGGAGAAATGATTTAACAAAGAGTACAAGTCTTTTGCCACTGAAAACCCACTCAAATATCATTTTTGGAAGGTAGTGCTCCCTTATACACTGTCAAGGAGCGTTGGTGCTCGGTGCCCTCTTTTTGGGGAGTGTTATAATGCTTTGTGCCCCACTCAGAGCGAGCGCTACCCTTCCTGAGAAAATTTTGGTTTGTTGAGAGGAATCAGGGAAGAATCCCCTCAAATCTCTAAAGGTAATTGGATTCAAATCTCAGGTCAAGCCATGATCCTAGGGAAGATCCACAACTGAAGGAGAAGAATCCTCAACTTATCCCAAATATCTCTCAAGTGGTTAGGCCTCTCCAAGACTATATAAAGAGGCCTTATCATGGTGAAAGGGGGATGGAGACATTGTAAAGCATCTAAATTATGATCTCATAAGGGAGATATCATTGAAGCATCAACATTCTGTGTGTGGATTATTTGAGCAAGGGTCTGGGCAAAGAGAGCTTGGTGAAGCTGCTGCACCTACATCCATGGTTGTAAGCATTTCACTTTTGTTTTCATTAATATAAATCTATGCTTGGCCTATTTCCTTTAAAGTTTGTGTACGTTTCATAAACTTGTTTCTTTTATAGATCCATTGTGAAGCTAATCATTGGTAGAGTAGGAAGTATGTCTCGTTGTTGTTGTTCATTGTATTACAGAACCTTCTGAAGGACTTGGAGATCATGATCAGCCAAGATCGAGCAAGGACAAACAACGGTAAAAAGGTATTTACTTTTATTCCTTCTTCTTCTTTGATAGTTTAGCTTCATGAAAAGAAAATTCAGTGTCCATAATAGCACTTTTATGTCTTGGCCTTAGGAGTCTTGAGTCCAAGAGATAATCCACTTGTCCGCAGGGGGATTTCTCTGTAACAGCATATACGAAAGATAACTTCCTTAAATGCACATTTTGGTTTCCTTAAATGTGCATTTTGGCTTCCATATATGCACATTTTTTCCTTCTGTAAATGCGCATTATGGAAGCTCTCTTCCATACTCTCTTCCATATATGCGCATTTGCAGAAGCCAAAATGCGCATATACAAAATCTCTCTTCTGTATATAGATCTTTTGTATATGAGCATATATAGAAGCCCCAAGAATTATGACCCCAGGAATTATGACCCCATGATCTATGACCTCTCGAACTGTGACCAGGTTATAGCTCCACAGGTCATAGCTCCACAACTCACAGCTCTTGAGGTCATAGTTCCTTAGTTCATAGTTACCAAGGCCAACATCCATGGGACCCAAGGGTTGAAATCCCAACCCCACCTGAAATGGGTTGTGGCCAGTTGAGCTATGTATGGCTATGTTGTAACTATGTTTAACATAAGGAAGACTCTCATCCTATGTGCACGGATGCTTAGAATTGTACATGTGCAAGATATGCACGATCATCTTGTTGACGAACTCAGTTTGGCCATCCGCTTGGGGGTGGAAGGCAGTGGATTTAGTGAGCTTGGTGTCCAATAGTGACCAGAGGCTAGACCAGAATGTGTTGAGAAACCGATTTTCCCAATCTGAGACAATGGTTTGTGGTACCCCAAAATGTACCCACACTCGTTCGAAGAAGATCCTTGTAGTGGCCTTCATTGTGAGTGCTAACAGGTCCCCTATATGATTTCATGCTCATTCAATTTTCTGGATTCGTAGAAAATCACATGTCCTTCTTGCATAAGGAATCCTCCAAGCCCTTCCTTCCAAGCATGTGGAACTGTGATCTATGAAACTATGACATGTGGAACTATGCCCTCTAGAACTATGAACTATGGAACTACGCCCTCTGGAACTATGACCCCTAGAAATCTGACCTCTAGAACTACGCCCTCTGGAACTATGACCTTTGGAACTATGACTTGTGGAACTGTAACCTCTGGAACTACACCCTCTGGAACTATGACCTCTTGAACTACACCCTCTGGAACTATGACCTCTGGAACTTTGACCTGTGGAATTATGCCCCCTAGAACTATGACCTCTGGAACTATGACCTCTGGAACTACGCCCTCTAGAACTATGACCTCTGGTACTATGCCCTATGGAACTATGACCTTTGGAACTGTGACTTATGGAACTATGACCTATGGAACTACGCCCTCTGGAACTATTACTTTTGGAACTATGACCTGTGGAACTATGCCCTCTAGAACTATGACCTATGGAACTATGACCTGTGGAACTACACCCTCTGGAACTATGACCCCTAGAACTATTACCTCTGGAACTATGACTTGTGGAACTGTGACCTATGGAACTATGACCTCTGGAACTGCGCCCTCTGGAACTATGACCTCTTGAACTATGC
>SNQJ01S0001052.1:179385-202791 GCA_010110895.2 Picea sitchensis
AAAGTAGAAATCAGATTCAAGTTGAAACATCTCCCGCCGCATTTCTCCTTCGTCCTGCACAAATATTTCAGTCGACCCATTCAAAATTCAAAATATCTATATTATTATTGCTTCAAAAGAATTTCGTTCTTCCAAAAAAAATTGAACACCGACCATCTCATCATCCACTTTTCCCGTCAAGATGAAATTTGATAAGCAGTCGCTAGAGGGCGATTTCTGCACAAATTTCTCAACTTCAATTAGAACAAGAACAAGTATCAATTGCGCTTTTCTATTCAAATTGTGATATCGCTTGAGGTTACACACCCATCCATGCACCGCCACACATCAACCAGAACACTACTAGAATACTCCTACGTTTCTTAATTAGCACAGAATATTAAAAAAAGCACAATTATATTAGCACAAGTAGCGGTTTCTACTTAGCATTTTTATTGACCCCTTATCAAGCGCGCAACATATTCAATGAAGAGATTATCGTGATCTCAACTCTATTCAATGTGGAAGGCTACATTGATTTCTTATAGCCAAGGAAGCGGCCTTCCAACAAACTAAATCTTTAAACGATGGCACTTTCACATAGAAAATACTCGACACTCTTCAATCGTTCAATGGACTTCATGTAATGATGGCTTCTTCCACGAATAAGTGGCAGCTTTCATGCCTTTTTCAAAATGAAGATTGCCTCCCTTGTCAGAGAAAGGACGCCTTCCTCATCAGAGCCACCATGCCACGCAACACACGCCTACCTGGGATCTTCTCTCACTGTAATATGAAATCTATCAGAAATTGAGTTTGGCCTCCCTGCAATCCATTGAAACTCCTGGTATATACCCCGCTGATACAGAATTCAGGCAATAGTCCCTTATGTGCAGCGAATCCAACCTTAGCAGATCGTCTTTCAATTGACTCGTAGCAAGCTACTTTCTTGCACAGGCTTGGTTAGGAAATAATAGTGGCGGCTAGGTAATGCGAATTTGCACTTTGATGTAGCTCCTCTTACATGCAGCGTCAATGGTCTTCACCAGTGACAAAATCTCCTCCATGCAGCACCTTGAACGGGTTTTCTTCCCACCATAAAATGGCTCCTTTGTGCAGGCTCCTCCAGCCGTCTCTCTATCTCACACGCACGCACAACAACTCTGTGGCTTCACATCTCAGAGATAACATATCTGCAACGGCTCCTTCAACCTCATCTCATACAAAACACAACACACAAAAATATTTTTCATTTTCACAACAATTTAACAAAGACTCTATCGCCCTCTCTCCTCAGCTCTGATACCAATTTGGAATTCATGAGAGCAGAGATACACACAAAAATAATATTGTATTGCATATATTACACATAGATACATCACACTTAAATAAGTGTTGTGAGATCCAATTTATTTCACTCTTGGAGGGAGAGGTTGAGAGAATCTCTCAACATCCTCCAGAAAACCAAATCCAATCCCTAAACTCTAGTATGTAGAATTAATTAGGCATTATCTCTAACACGACAGACCTTCTAAAAAAGTGTCCTCCCAAAACTTTTAAAGACAAAGGCAACCCCTTGCAAATTTCCAAGAACTCCTCAAGTATATCTTTGAATCCTTCGGATGGTATGGACTGACCAAAAGCATGTTGGCAGAAGAGCTCTCAGGCATGATGACTATTTAATGGCTTTACATCATATGATAAAGTTTTTCTAGAAGAGCGTATGAGTAAACCTTTGTCACGAGATGTGATCAATATCAGACTCCCATGCCCCACCAAATCCATGTCTAAAAGACCATCTATTTGATCGATATGATCAACATCATGCAAAACAAGGAGAATGCGACAATGTCCTCAAAGACGCTTCCCTTCGTCGATACTGTCAATATGCTGCAAATATTGATTATAGCCAATCAAATCATGAAGGAGCTTCCCATTCTTTCTTACTTCATTCTTTCGGACTTTAGAAAGAAAACATGACTTACCATCAAAATTTGGGCATCTCAGGAAGTTTTATTTTTCTTTCTGACTTCAGAAAGGAAACATGACCGGTTGTGGCCTCAGGAATATCCTCATCTGCATCTGGTAGGGGAGGAGGCACGTCCCCAAGGAATATGCCAATATATGAAAAATATATAGTACACAACAATAATTAGACAGTTTCATTAAACAATTTAATAAAACAAGTTAAAGAACATGTTAGAATTAATTTTATTCTGATTAAGTAAGACAATAAAATGAAACTAGAATAATTTAAACAAAACACTAATATTACCTCTAACATCTTGTGGCTCATCCGGTGTGAATAGGATGTTTATAAATCCTCTCCAATCTAACCCTGTGTAAGGACATGGAACCATCACGAACATGTGATCAGCCTCACTGACTAGTAGCCCTAGTGTGTTAGTGGAAATCATGGTTGGAAACGTCGGTTGGCCCCTCTTGGGAATCATATCACCCCACATGTGCATCCACACCTGAGTCATTGGCCTATAAGGCTAACGAAAAAAAGTAGGCGTTGTCTCTGGAAACCTCTCAAAAAATAAACAAAACAACTATGAAGAAAAAGGGAAGTTTTCCCTCCCATGTATCATAGCACGACATCTATCTAGAGCTATACAAAACTTTTGCAAAAAAATGGAAAACCATCTAATAGATCGTGGTCTCTGTACCAAAGAATCAACATAATACAAAAGAGTGCAACTAATGCATTTCCCATCACTGGTAAAGTGTGCAATGGTCATCACTAACAGTAAAGGCTCCTAACCTCCTCTGCATTGAAAGAAGTGATTCGCAGCTATCCACCAGACAATTGAAAATTAACTGGAGAAAGTACATCAACCCCAATATATATCTGAGAGTACATGAGTTGACTCTCTACTGTAACATTGATTGGGACATCAAGGAACTAAGGAAAATCCTCGCCTCTCTTGGATAGCCCAGTGATAAAATATATATCCTCCTTAGTGGGCTAGTACCACTAATCAGGACAGACACGAAAAGCTTGTCGATGGACATCCCATCGACGAATCAACTGCACCAAGAACCTGGAGTGCCCCTTCAGGGATGTAGCCTCCTCATAGTACTTAAGGAGTCCTACATTCCTCAAGAGGACTTGAGTTGCTGCAGTAATAGGGTGAGGGTACAAATATCGCTCCCTCTCCCTCACCTCCCAATCCTGTACAACATTGTATAGGTCAACCCTCTACTCTTGTTGTTGTTGTTGCTCTCTCCTATAACATCTATGCATGATTAACATATAAAATACATCAACCTCATACATAAAACATAAAAAAATAAAATAATAACTTACTTAAAAAAATAAGTAAATTTCATCACCGGTGCACCCAAAAAACAGTCAAGCACGGCCCACGGTGTGTATATTACTTGTGAGCACCATCTATTGTATGCACATGTAACATAACTCACCGTATAATTTTTTTTATATTATTTTATGCGATGCGTTGTATAACCTTACCACATCGGTGCATTAAGGTTAACCGACGCACCGCCTAAAATAATAAAAACTTAAAATTCTAAAGCATCATAAAACCATTTTTAAATAATGTGTTACTGCAGTGCGTAGCCTTTCCCAACATGCACCGGTGCATTACAGGAAAGGTGACGCACCGCACAAATATTTTTTTTTAAATGATAATTATGGTACTTTGGCATTTAGGCTCTAATTTTTTACAGCGATGCATTGGGTAATCATTAATGCACCAGTGTGTAATTTTACCAACTCACCGCATAAAATAATACATCTGATTTATGTAGTGCATTGTTTAATGTAATGCCCCGATGCGTTAATGTTATTTCGATGCACTGTGAAAAAAAAACTATATTATTTTGGGAAGTGCATCGGTAAAATTCCGCACTGGTGCATTAAATTTTACCCAACGCATCGGTGCTTTAGAGTTTACAAATGCACCGTCGAAAAAAATTAGGTATAGTGCTTCGGTGCACCCTATAAATTTTCAAGGTGCACTGTCCGCGGTGGGAGACGAACAACTCGAACGCATCGTGCATATATATGTATATATATATTAAACAATAGAAATTTAACTGAATTTTGAATTTTAATTAGCTAAAAGTTTAAGTTATAAAGAAATAAAGACATTACCTGGACATTTCCTCGTCGGGGAAGCGTGGTTGCCACGTAGTCCAAAAAACCAAATTTTGCCACCGTTTGGAAAAATTCAAAAGCCACGCACTGCGAAATGGATGGAAGGAAGGTAAGCAAGGGAAGCACCAACAACAAGACACTTTAGAGAGACGAAAGTTGCACCGGTGCTTGAGATCTCTACAACACTGAAAAGGGTAAAAATGAATTTTACAGCCGGTAATGTTTTTTATTTATTTAACCTTGTTACATTGTGTTTGATTATTAGATGCACCGGTGCATTTGTATTTAAGTAGCAAACCATAGTATATTTTTTTTTAAATAAACCTACCACGGTGCACCATTTTTTAGAGAAACAATGTGCATCGATGCATCAGTATTCAAGTAGCACACCAGAGTATATATATATTTTTTAAATAACCCTACCACGATGCACCATTTTTTAGAGCACCAGTGCGTCCATACTAGAAAATTTACCTATGCGTTATGTATTTATAAAAGCACTGTAAAAAAGCATCCGCTAAAACCTCCACCCACTCGCCTTCGCTAGTTTCCTCCTCTATAAATGGATTTTTGGGCTATTTTTATAGGGGCTTCCACAAAAACCTCCTCTACAGGGTCTTTTCCTTGTAGTTTTTTAGCATGCATAAAAGATTCCAACTTAAATAATTTAAATATCTCGTAATTATAAGTATCCCTTTCATTGGTTTGTAATTCATTTTAAGTAGTACTTTCTTGGGGGTGTAATCCTTTTTACTCCCCAAGGCAAACAAAACTATCTAGGGAAAAACCTAGGAAGGTGTAAACAAAAGTTACATAATCAAAAGAATTTTAAAATGAAACAAACTCAAACGCCTCAAATATTGAAATGACACTCACCATAATACCTGGCTTGTACCTCATGGAGCAAGACCCAATGTCTTTCAAAAGAAAGTTGATGTGGTGGATATCCTCATGAAAAACCTAGAACTGATGTGGCGAGGTGGGTATCTGTCTGTGCAAGTGGACAATGTTGGTCAAGATGTCTCTCGGTACTCCATGTCTGCAACCTCAGGGCCTTGATACATCATCTCCTTAGTTATCCCTAGGAACTCTAGATAACATTTGGCTCCTACTTGGGAACATGTACTCATCATAACGTGCATGATAACTGCAACATCCCCGGAAACAATGCCAAAATGTTATCATGCAAACTGTAGGTTGGGAAAATCCCAACCCAATCCACAAGCTGGCAATAATGGTGGGAGAGTTTACCCACCGTCACCTCAAATAAACCCTACCCTCACTTTAGTGAAGGAAGAATCCAACACAAGGGGGCAGTGTCGGGTGACCCTAGGGGGAAATTAGATGGAAAGTGAGACTATGGAGGTTATTACCCTATAGGTCAAGTTAATAAGTGGAAGATGGCTTGGAAAGGAATTTCAGAGGTGATCAATGGCTTCGAAGAGATCAAGTACTTGCAGAAGATGATTATACATGCCCGAGACACAATAAAAGATGAGATACAAGCCCAATAATCCAATGGATAAGAAAGTGAATCTTGTTTTCCTAATTAGCAGTAGTATATAATGATATAAATAAACAATTAAATAAAAGGAATAGTTGTTAAACAAGTCACTAAAAGTCCAAGTAAATATGCAAGAGACTAACTAGCAATTACTAGTGAAACTCAAGTATGATAGCACAAGACTTTAGCAACATTTAAAGGTTGTTTGATGTGATTATTGAAGATATATTTCTACATCCTTATGGCTGTAGCAAACAAGTGTTACTGCAGAAAATAAAAACACCAAAACTTACAAGTATACCACCCAAAAGAAGCACAATAACTAGTAGATTAACTTGGCAACTTTCTAGCAAAATTTGATGGTTAGAAGATGAGCAAATTAAAGTGTCCAGTGATTTGTTTTAACCCTAATGGTTGTAGCTTAAAGTTATTACAACAGAAATAAATCCTTGGAGAAATAAGACATCCTAGTGTTCTTGACAAGATTTTAACATGCATAAAAGATTCCAACTTAAACAATTTCAATATCTCGTAATTCTACGTATCACAATGCAATGATTTTATTTCTCCAATGCAAGAGATTAATTCCTTTAACTATTGGGTTATGGATTCTTTAAAATGAAAGAGCTAGTTGTGCAACTTCTTTGGGGGTGTAAGTCCTTTTACTCACCAAGGCAAGAAAAACTAGCTAGGGAAAAACTTAGGAGAGTGTAAACCCTTTTACTTCTCATAGTATTCCCTTATGCAACAAATTATTCCAGGACAATTATGATGGTCTTAGTGGGGTTGTGTGCCCTTATACTCCCCAAAATCTGATCAAATTAACCTTGTAACCAAGAAAAGATGCAACAACAAGAGAGATTCCTTACCTAGTATAAGCATTAATAAGATAAACTCCTTTTAACCAAGAAAATCCACCATAAAAGAAAGAAATATCCTCCAAGAAAGATACTTCTTTACTTCTTCATCCAATAGCCAAACCAAACCATAGAACATGGATGATTTTAGGGGCCAAATTTCGCTCATGGGCTAATTTTCCATGGTTTTTACAAAAATGAGATTCGCTATTTTGAAAATGATTCGCCCAAATTCTATAGGATAAAATTATTTTACCTTAAAAATCGCCAAAATTTTATAAAAACTATATAAAATACTTAGAAATTTGAATATTTTTACAAAAATATTGCCAAACATTTATAGTTGACATATGAAGGATTAGTAAGATTCGCCAAGGTTTCTACATTTTAAAATAAATTTCCATCCTTAAAATCATCCCTGTCATAGAAAGAGATAGTATCAAGAGAGATAGATAAAATTTCCCAAGTAGGGCACAAATTTAAGCCAAGTATCCTCTCAGAAGAGGGAGAGTTATGATAAAATGAAATAGAAGTTATCTCTATTTGTAAAAATTCTACTAAAAGTGTTTGTCCACTTAATTTTAGGGTAAACCACAAAGTAAGGGGTAAATGACCCTTACCTTTACCCTTTACATTATAAAATTCAAATTTAACCTTTAAAATGCACATAAGAAACCCTAAAGTGACGTCATCCCTCTTCTAGGGTGATGTTTTTACATCTTTTACAAGTTGTTAGAGTAGAAGATGGAAGTTGTTGGGAATGCTAGGGCCTCCCTCTCATGCACTAGGGTTTCTTACTTCAAGACATTCCTTCTTCCATCAAAATGTGCCAAGTGTCAAGTCAATCAACACCACAACCCCAAACCGTAGCCCTAGGGTGACGTCAAGCTCCTCAAGTGTGACGTTTTATCCTCAAGAGAAAATCGTTGGGCTAGCGAAGGGTTGGGTTAGGTCCTCCATGGTGTCGCCTCATGCCTCCAAAAGCTAGTATTCTCGTCTAGTTCATGGGCCATGGTATCCAACTTGTAGGTTTCAAGCCCCAAGGAAGCCCAGGCTAGGCTTGTTCTTCCAAATCTATCCACCAACTAGGTCCTGCAAAAAAAATGAATATGCCCTCCAAGGATCTCAATTCAAATGCATCATGATAAGTACATCAAGTCAATAAAAGATCCATCTAAGCATGTACATCAAAAACCAACTCATCATAATAAACAAGTTCTCAAATGTTGAAATAATGTAACTGTGAAGAGCATTCTTATTATTATTGTTATTTTATTATTAAGATTAATCCCCATTGTGGATTAATCATGTCGGTAATTGTATAAGGAACANATTTTATAAAAACTATATAAAATACTTAGAAATTTGAATATTTTTACAAAAATATTGCCAAACATTTATAGTTGACATATGAAGGATTAGTAAGATTCGCCAAGGTTTCTACATTTTAAAATAAATTTCCATCCTTAAAATCACCCCCGCCATAGAAAGAGATAGTATCAAGAGAGATAGATAAAATTTCCCAAGTAGGGCACAAATTTAAGCCAAGTATCCTCTCACAAGAGGGAGAGTTATGATAAAATGAAATAGAAGTTATCTCTATTTGTACAAATTCTACTAAAAGTGTTTGTCCACTTAATTTTAGGGTAAACCACAAAGTAAGGGGTAAATGACCCTTACCTTTCCCCTTTACATTATCAAATTCAAATTTAACCTTTAAAATGCACATAAGAAACCCTAAAGTGACATCATCCCTCTTCTAGGGTGATGTTTTGACATCTTTTACAAGTCGTTAGAGTAGAAGATGGAAGTTGTTGGGAATTCTAGGGCCTCCCTCTCATGCACTAGAGTTTCTTACTTCAAGACATGCCTTCTTCCATCAAACCGTGCCAAGTGTCAAGTCAATCAACACCACCACCCCAAATCGTAGCTCTAGGGTGACGTCAAGCTCCTCAAGTGTGACGTTTTGTCCTCAAGAGAAAAGCATTGGGCTAGCGAAGGGTTGGGTTAGGTCCTCCATGGTGTTGCCTCATGCCTCCAAAGGCTAGTATTCTCGTCTGGTTCATGGGCCATGGTATCCAACTTGTAGGTTTCAAGCCCCAAGGAAGCCCAAGCTAGGCTTGTTCTTCCAAATCTATCCACCAACTAGGTCCTACAAAAACAATGAATATGCCCTCCAAGGATCTCAATTCAAATGCATCATGATAAGTACATCAAGTCAATAAAAGATCCATCTAAGCATGTACATCAAAAACCAACTCATCATAATAAACAAGTTCTCAAAGACCCTATGCAATTTTCCAAGTTTGGGTATGGAAGGGTTGACAAAGAGACCTATTGGGTGAATTGTACCTCAAGTTTAGGAGTGTTTCTCAAGTGGGCCCCTCTCTAAGACATGTGGACATGACAAGGATGGGGGCAGGATTCTTTGGCATGGGGTTCATGACATACAAGGGATCATAGTATCTCATTTATGGGTTCCTTTGTAGAGTGTGTGTTGCACCTTCATTTTCAATGCAACTTTTTTCCAAGCCCATTTATTTCATTTTGTTCTTTTAAGATGTTTCCAAGTTGAAGCCAAGGAGGGGATTCTACCTAAGTGTGAAAAATAGTACCCAACTTGACTCTACCCTGGTCACATCATGCTTCCCCAAGTTGAATCCATGTGATGGGCTTCTACCTAAGTATGAAAAGCATTGCCCACACATGCTCCACCTTGGTTGGCATTTTGTATAAGTTATTTTTCATGGATCCCATCAGTTTCTAATGAGAGACATTTCATTTTCCTCGATATCCATGGGCGAGCATCTAGAAGGTCAATGATTGTCTTTTATCTTTTTCCAGCTACAAGCCTCTAGGCCTTCAGCCCCTTCTTTCCATGAAATGAGGGACAATCTCTTCTTGGGTAAGTACACCCGAATATCCCAAAAGGTAAGGAGATGAGGGGATGAAGTGTGAAAAGTGACAAGTATGTTCAGGAATGGCACAATCACTTGTCAATAGGACCTCCTAGTAGAAAACATATCCCTAAGAGTGACCCACTTACTAGGGCGCAATGTCAACCACTAAGGTGAAACAAGGCAAAGAGAATAATTTCCAAGCAAATGTTACATGATCAAATGTAGTTTAAAATGAAACAAACTCAAATGCCTCAAATATTGAAATGACACTCACCATAATACCTGGCTTGTACCTCGTGAAGAAAGACCCAATGTCTTCTAGAAGCAAACTCATGCAGTGGATATCCTCATGATAAACCTGGAACTGTTGTGGCAAGGTGGGTCTATGTCTGTGCAAGTGGACATTGATGGTCAAGTTGTCTCTCGGTACTCCATGTTTGCAACCTAAGGGTCTAGAAACATCATCTCCTTAGTTATCTCTAGGAACTGGGGATAACACAATTTATTGGACAAAAAAGGCAAGGACAACCCTAAAAACAACCACTTTCAACAACCCTAGAAACAAAGACCCTAGTAGAAACCTTTTCAAAGAAGAAGGAAAACGGGGCAAGGACAACCATAGCAGTTGCATTCATATACACTACAAGCACAAAGTGATTCATCCCTATGTTAAGAGAAACTTTAATGATAACATTCATACCTGAATATTGAAACGGTAAGGATATCTTTGGTATATAGGGTTTATATTTCTCAATTAGCTTCCCCATTGCAGTTGCTTGTACACTACAAGCACAAAGTGATTCATCCCTCTGTTAAGAGAAACTTTAGGGATAACATTCATATCTGCATATCCAAACCACAGGGATATCTGATATCATTTGATATATAGGGTTTCGATTTCTCAATTACCTTCCCCATTGATAATCAAATTAAAAACCTTAGTCCAAAACAACCCGCCCTGCCCTTTTCTATTTTCAAATTGCTAATGCAGAGCGACGACTAGAGCTTCTCTTCTCCACCTCTATGCACTCTCGAGTACTTAACTTTCACAACACATAGAGGTTTCATAATCTACAGTGTCTACACTCATATTTATAGATGAACAAAAGCCATGATATACACCACATTATTGACATAACGTACACACAATAGCAATAACCAGAAATAAAAAAAATTAGATATGGGCAATTGCGCCGTATGATATTCGACTTTCTGCGTAATTTAATTTAATCACATAAACACTGTTTCAAACAATGACGTGGTGGATGATGAGTCAAGTAAAGTAAATACGTGAACAAAACAACAAAGAGATATGTATAGGCTGACGTGTAGAGGAGAAGTGTTGGGATGCCACGTTAGAAGGTAGAGATAAAGTGGAGTTGGCGGGGACGAAGCAAAGATCCACGTTAGCAAAGATGCATCTATAATATTGCCTTCACATTTTCATGTTAGCAACTTGCGTTAAAATTATTGCATTAAGACGTATTACAAAAAGTCCCCAGAACTAAAGTAAAGTAAAGAGAGAATTTCAAAATGTTTTTTCTAATTCAAGGAGAGAAACAAAGGTAGTTTAAAAAATATAATAACCATGATACTCCATTTTCTTATACTACGTTCAACTATCATAATACAGTACATGTGACACATGTATATATATTCTAAAAAAAAAATATAATAACCACGGTACTCCATTTTCTTATCCTACGTTAAACCATCATAATACAGTACATGTGACCCATGTATATATACTCTTGTAAATGTATTAAATTAAATGAGAAGATGCATGAAACCATGTAAATATATATCACACATGCTCCTTATTGTATATATACATTTTCATACATGCACATAGGCACAAAGGTAGGATAGAAGAGGGCCATCATGCCTATATATATATAATAAATAATATGAATTTATGTATATATACTCTTGTAAATGTATTAAATGAGAAGACGCATGAAACCATGTAAATATATGTCACACATGCTCCTTATTGTCTATATACATTTTCATACAATGCACACAGGCACAAAGGTATATAAAAGTGGGCCATCATGCCTATATATAATAAATAATATGAATTTATATTTTTAAATGTTATATATAATTTCATTAATAATTTTATAATAAATAATTAAATATATAGAAAATTTGAGAATGACACTTATACAGGTAATCTATTTCAACACAATTCATTCATTATATGAAAAAAGAGTATGTTTCTTAAGAATGTAAGATAATAACAATCATATATAATTTTGATGTGTGGAATTCATGTCTCCTTTTATATTTTTTTATCTCATATCAAAACACATAAGAATGTTGGTGTGAGTAGGAATTTTTGACATTGTTTTATATAATAGATTTTGATTGTAATGTTATTGTCCATGAGTTTCATTTGATCCACTATTTGGTGAATGTATGAGAAAATATTTAGGCCTTATTCATTAGTTCATTGTGAAGGTCTAACACATAAATTTTCTCCGGAAGATGGTGGGTGATAATTTTCAAGCTAGGAGTTTTGAATTGAAGCATCATGAGCATTACTGCAAAGTGTTTTTAAAGAGCTTCTATCCAATGTTGAATCAACTCTGGAGTATTTCAAGTGACTTTGAAAAAATATAATTTCATATAAATATCATGCAATTGTTTTAATTTACCTCCAATCCAAGTAAACTATGATAAAGTTTTAATTTGCCTCCAATCCAATAAACTATGATAAAGTTTTAATTGACATCACATTGTAGGGAAGTTTCCTTCCATGCTATACAATGCATCAATTAAAAACTTCATTATATTTTTTTTCAAAAAACTTGGCCAAAACTTCATTTTTGTAATGTGTCGACGTTGCAATGAGATGAACATAACCTGATGTGTCAATGTGATGAACAAATCGTGACATTGCAATGTGATGAACATAACCCAATATCACAATGTGATGAACATATCCCAACGTTGGATTTGAACATAACCTTTCACTAGCATTACATTGTGATGCAATCCAACATAACCCAATGTCTCAATGTGACAAACATGTCCCACCATCACAATATGATGAACAAACCCTGTTGTCGCAATGTGATGTACAAAACCCAGTGCCTCAATGTGACGTACAAAAACTCACGTCGCAATGCGATGTACAAAACCTGACATCGCAATGTGACATACAAAATTAAATGTCACAATGTGATAAATATAGATGAATGTCATAATGTCATGAACATAACCCAACTTTACAATGGTTATGGACATAACTTGACATCTATAAATAAAAAACACGAACATATCCCAACATCATAATTTGATGAGCATAACTCGACATCGTTTTGTAATGAACAAAACCTAACGTCGGAATGTGATGAACATAGCCCAATGTCACAATGAGATGAACATAACCCAAAATCATAATGTGATGGACATATCCCAACGTCGCTTTCGAACACAACCTTTCACCAACATTACATTTTGATGCAATCCAACATAACCCGACGTCGCAATGTGACAAACATATCTTGTCATCACAATATGATGAACAGATCATGACATCACAATGTGACGTACAAAACCTAGTTTAACAATGTGACGTACAGAAACCCACGTTGCAATATGACATACAAAACCTCACGTCACAATGTGACGTACAAAGTTGAATGTCATAATGTGATGAACTTATACGAATGTTGTGATGTTACAATGAGATGAACATAACCCAACATTGCAATCTCATGAACGTAACCCGACATTGCAATGTGATGAACATATCCTATCGTCGCAATGTGATGAACATCACTATACATCATAATGTAATGAATAAAACCCAATGTTGCAATGTGATGACCATACCTCAACATAATGTGATGATCAAAACATGATGTTTCACTGTGTCGACTATAACCTTACATTGCGATGTGATGAACATAGCTCAATTTCACTATGTGTCAAACAAAACCCAACATTGCAACGAGATGAACATAACTTAATGTTGTAATGTGACACACATGTCGTGACATCACAATTGAAAACTAAGTATTCACCAATGTCTCATTGTGATGCAAGCCAAGCATAGTAAACAACAATAAACCATGGTGCACTATGTTCAAACAGATTTTCCCTTGGTTATCCATGGTAAAAAAAAGTCAAACATATTCACCCACGGTCAACCATAGTCAACCATTGACATACATAGTCAAACAAGGTCAACCATAGTCACTCATGTTCATACATAGTCATCTATAGCCTTTCATCAACAACCATAGACTACCATAGTTTACCATGGTCGATCATGGTCATACATAGCGTACATGGTCAAACATTGTCAACCATTATCAATATTGTTGACCATAGTCAACCATAGACAACATGGTTGACCATGGTCAACCATGGGCAACATGGTTAACCATATTCACCATGGTTGGCCATGTTGACCAACCATATTCAACCTTGGTCATCCATGTTCAACCAAAGTCAAATATGTTCACATAGTCAAACATGTTCACCCATGGTAAACCATAGTCACCCCTAATCAACCATAGTCAACCATGGTCATACATAGTCAACCATTCTCAATCATATTCACCCATGGTTAACCATAGTAAATGATAGACTTTCATGAGAAATAATAGATAACCATGGTCAAATGTGGTCATACATTGTCTACATGGTCAACCATAGTCAACATGGTTTCTCATGGTCAACCATAGATGACATGGCTTAATATTCTTTACCATGGTCAACCATAGTCAACCTTATTCAACACGGTAGACCATTTTAACCATAGTTGACCATGGATATATATAGTTCACCATGTTGACCATGACTGACATGGATGACATGAGTGACCGTATTGATTATGGTTTCTCATATATAAAATTTATATAATAAATATATTATTATTATTATTATTTTATAAGTAAAAATTGTGTTACCTTAGAAAATCAGTGTACCAATACAAATGTCAAGACTGTCAACTTGTTCTTCCATATATGTGGAAACCATAACAGGTTGTGTAGTCTAAAAAGAGGGTTCATGTCTGTATGGTGGTGCAATAGTAACTGAAAAGAAAAATTGAGCCTATGCAAAATAGTGACTATAACTATTTTGGACATAGATAAAAGACATGCAAAAATGGAAATTAAACACTGGGCGAACTCGGATTGCCATTGCCACTGGGAGGATGTGGCCAAGAAGGAGAAAAAACATACGGTTGGTTGTAGGTTGGGCATGTGCTCTTTATAGGCTCGCTTGAAAGAGAATTGAAGAAGGCATCCAAGCGACAAAAAAGGATAGTCTAACGGTGAAGTTGGTCGACGACATCTCTTCTCAGCTCAAGGATGAGCTACATGTGATCTTCTAAGAAGCGACACGAGCTAGGCACCTCTGGGGAAGAATCTACAACGGTTTGAGGCTTAATTCTTGGTTGAGCTTCCTGGTTGAGATCAAGGCTCATCAAAGGATGAAAAGGGGAAAACAAGGAAAGTTGGGTTCTTGGAAGGTGGAGTCGCCAACTGAGCCTCAAGAATATCTCATCAAGGAAGGAAGGTGAACGTCCTCCAAGTGGAGTCACCAAGAAAGCTAGGGGTAAAGGATTTGGGAAGGAAGATTTCCAAAGTGTCGTTAGGCCACGAAAGAGGATTCAAAATCCTCCCTGGAAACGACGCCAAAATGTTATCATGCAAATTGTAGGTTGGTAAAATCCCAACCCAGTTCACAAGATGGCGATAATAGTGGGATATTTTACCCACTCTCACCTCAAATAAACCCTCCCCTCGCTTTAGTGAAGGAAGAATCCAACACAAGGGGGCAGTCCCGAGTGAACCTAGGGGGAAATGAGTTGGAAAGTGAGACTATGGAAGTTATTCCCCTATAGGTCAAGTTATTAAGTGGAATATGGCTTGGAAAGGAGTTTCGAAGGTGATCAATGGTTTCCAAGAGCTCGAGTACCTGCAAAAGATGATTATACATGCCCGAGACACAAGAAAAGATGAGATACAAGTCCAACAATCCAATGGAAAAGAAAGTGAAGCTTGTTTTCCTAATTAGCAGTAGCATATAATGATACAAATAAACAATTAAATAAATGGAATAGTTTCTAATCAAGTCACTAAAAGTCCAAGTAAATATGCAAGAGACTAACTAACAATTACTAGTGAAACTCAAGTATGATAGAACAAGACTTTAGAAACATTTAAAGGTTGTTTGATGTAAGTATTGAAGAGATATTTCTACAGCCTTATGGCTGTAGCAAACAAGTGTTACTGCAGAAAATACAACCACCAAAACTTGCAAGTAAACCACCCAAAAGAAGCACAATAACTAGTAGATTAACTTGGCAACTCTCTAACAAACTTTGACGGTTAGAAGATGAGAAAATTTAGAAAGTGTGAAGTGATTTGTTGTAACCCTAATGGTTGTAGCTTAAATTTATTACAACATAAATAAATCCTTGGAGAAATAAAATGTCCTAGTGGACTTGACAAACTTTTAACATGCAGAAAAGATTCCAACTTAAATAATTTCAATATCTCGTAATTCTACATATCCCAATGCAATGATTTTATTTCTCCAATGCAAGAGATTAGTGACTTTAACTATTCGGTTATGGAGTCTTTAAAATGAAAGAGATATTTGTGTTACTTCCTTGGAGGTGTAATCCCTTTTACTCACCAAGGAAAGAAAAACTAGCTAGGGAAAATCCTAGGAGGGTGTAAACCCTTTTACTTCTCCTAGTATTCCCTTATGCAACAAATTATTCCAAGAAAATTATAATGGTCTTAGTAGGGTTGTGTGCCCTTATAATCCCCAAAATCTTATCAAATTAATCTTGTAACCAAGAAAAGAAGAAATAACAATAGAGATTCCTTACCTAGTTCAAGCATTAACAAGATAAACTCCTTTTAACCAAGAAAATCCGCCATAAAATCATGAAATAGCCTCCAAGAAAGATAGTGCTTTACTCCTTCGTCCAATAGCCAAAGAAAAATATAGAAATATATAGTAGCAAGAGAGATAGATAAAATTTCCCAAGTGGGGCACAAATTTAAGCCAAGTGTCCTCTCACAAGAGGGAGAGTTATGATAAAATGAAATAGAAGTGATCTCTATTTGTACAAATTCTACTAAAAGTGTTTGTCCACTTAATTTGAGGGTAAACCACAAAATAATGGGTCAACAACCCTTACCTTTCCCATTTACATTATAAAATTCAAATTTAACCTTAAAAATGCACATAAGAAACCCTAAAGTGATGTGAGCCCTCTTATAGGGTGATGTTTTGACGTCTTTTGCAAGTCTTTAGAGTAGAATATGGAAGTTGTTGGGCCTTCTAGGGCCTCCCTCTCATGCTCTAGGGTTTCTTCCTTCAAGCCATGCCTTCTTCCATCAAAATGTTCCAAGTGTCAAGTCAATCAACACCACCACCCCAAACCCTAGCCCTGGGGTGACGTCAAGCTCCTCAAATGTGACATTTTGTCCTCAAGAGAAAATTGTTGGGATAGCGAGGGGTTGGATTAGGTCCTCCATGGTGTCTCCTCAGGCATCCAAAGGATAGCATTCTCATCTGGTGCATGGGCCATGGTATCCAACTTGTGGTTTTGAATCCCCAAAGAAGCCCAAGCTAGGCTTGTTCTTCCAAATCTTTTCACCAACTAGGTCCTGCAAAGACAATGAATACGCCCTCCAAGGATATCAATTCAAATGCATCATGATAAGTACATCAAGTCAATAAAAGAGCCATTTAAGCCTCTACATCAAAAACAAACTCCTCAAAATAAACAAGTGCTCAAAGACCCTATGCAATTTTTCAAGTTTGGGCATGAAAGGGTTGACAAAGTGACCTATTGGGTGAATCGTACCTCAAGTTTAGGAGTGTTTCCCAAGTGGGCCCCTCTCTAATAAATGTTGACAAAGTGACATGTATGGGGGCACGATTCTTGGGCATGGGGTTCATGACATACAAGGGATCGTAGTATATCATTTATGGGTTCCTTTGTGTAATATTCTAGATATAAAATAGTATGCAGAATAGAAATAATCAGCTAGAAATGGAAAATAAACAATGATATAACCAGAACAACACCACAATAGTATCAAAATAATACCAGAATAACACTAGAAAGAGCACTTTAATTACTGAGAGCAATGTTCACTTGCCTCTTCGAGGGGGAAACCTCCATCAAAGCAGAGCTCTATTACAATAATATCCAAGACAAAACTTCTCATACCCTCGACTCTTATTTATACTAAATATGTCTATCAAAAGAACAATCTAGAGGAAGATCCTTCTAGAAGCGAAAGCTTCTATTAGGTCTTCTTACATTGGACTTATTCTTCCTTATTTCTAGGCCTTATTAATATTGATCTTTATTACATGGAAATATATTATTCTAACTACGTGAGGGGTTAGGTCCCTAACATGTCCTCCCCCTTAAAAACAACCTTGCCCTCAAGGCTTGAGATGAGGAAATTGTTGCAGAATGGTAGTTGGTTACCAAGTGGCATTTGTTGGAGTTGTATATTTCCACTGGACTAACACTTCCTTGATGGTTCGCTGACGCATATGATGCTCACACTGGTCCAAAATGGCTTGTGGTTGTAGCCAAATGGAGCCTTCTTCGTCCAACTCAGCAAGGTTGGTTTGAGTTTGGCACTTAGTTTCAATCACCTTCTTTAAGTAGGAAATATGAAAAATAGGATGGATCTTAGAATGACTGGGAAAAGCTAACTGATAGGCCCACCTGTCCCACACGGTTGAGAATGATATAAGGACCATCAAATCTGGGCGCCAGTTTTTTACAATGGTTAGCCTTGAGGGAATTTTGCTTGTAAGGTTATAGTCGAAGAAACACCTGATCCCCTTCTGCAAATTGATGTTCATAGCAACCTTGATCTACTTGTTGCTTCATGTGATTCTGGGCCATGACCAAATTCTCTTTGAGGGTATAGAGAATAGCCTCTCGAACAGTAAGAATTTTTTCAACCTCCTGGATCTTCGAGACACCTGGAAAATATGAGAGGACTGAAGGTGGATTTTGTCCATATACCGCTTCAAAAGGAGTCACGAGGGTAGTTGTATGGTGAGAAGTGTTGTACCACCATTCAACTAGTGGTAACCATTGAGCCCATTGATTTTGCCTTTCTGATGAAAAACACCTCAAATATGTTTCCAAAAACTTGTTGACAACTTCAGTTTGACCATGATTCCGGGGATGATAAGTTGTGCTGAGATGCAATTGGGTGCCTTGGAGCTTGAACAATTCTTTCCAAAAATTGCTAGTGAAAGTTGGGTCGCGATCAGAAACAATAGAATGTGGCATGCCATGAAGCTTGAAGACCTGATCCATGAAAAGTTGAGCGACAGTGGATGTTGTAAATGGGTGTTGAAGAGCATGGAAATGAGCATACTTGGAAAGACAATCAACTACCACCATGATGACTGATTTATTGCCTAATTTAGGTAAGCCTACAATAAAATCCATAGAGATATCCCGCCAAATAGCAGGTGGAATCGAAAGCAGTTGTAGTGTGCCAGGAGATTTGACTGTTGTTCCCTTGTTGCGTTGACACACATCAGATTCAACCACAAAATTATGAACGTCCTATTTCATACCATCCCAGAAAAAGAACGTTTGACCCGGTCATAGGTTTTGGTAAACCCTGAGTGCCTAGTTGTGGGTGTAGCATGAAGCTCAGAAAGTACCGTGGATTTAAGTTTTGACTGTGTACTTAAATACAAATGACCTTTGTATTGAAGCTCATCATTGAGCCAAGAGTACCCTGGGGAGACTGAAGAATTAGACTGCAATTGTTGTATCAGATGCAAACTTTTGGGATCTTGTAGCCATTCCTGGAAAACAACTTGGAGCCAATTTGGTACAATGAAGGAGAGAGAAAAAATGGACCCTTCATCTTCATATTTTCTGGAAAGTGCATCAACAACCACATTTTCTTTGCCTTTATTGTAAATGATCTCATAATCATATCCAAATAGATTAGTCACCCATTTTTGTTGCTTTGTGGAGGAAAGGCGTTGTTCCAGAAAATACTCGAGGCTTTGATGATCTGTCTTAATTTGGAAGAGTTGCCCAAATAGATAAGGGTGCCAAAGATCCATGACATGTAGAATATCCAACATTTCTTTTTCATAGATTGATTTGCCCAATTTTTTCTCTGACAGTTGTTTGCTGGTAAAGGCCAAAGGCTGACCCTTTTGCATAAGGACGATGCCAATTCCTTTCCTGGAAGCATCACATTCCAGGACAAAGGTAATTGTGAAATCAGGAAGGGCCAGGAGTGGAGTGGTGCACATGGCCATCTTCAAGGTTTGAAAATCCTGAGCAGTTGTTGGATTCCATGTAAAAGAATTATTTTTAAAGAGAGCATTGAGAGGTGCCACAATCTTTCCATAATTCTTAACAAAATTGCGATAATTACCTGTTAAACCCAGAAATCCACGCAAGCTTTTGAGAGTCTTTGGGTGAGGCCAATATTGCATAGCTTCAATATTTTAAGGATCCACCCAGACACCGACCTTGCCAAAAATATGACCCAAGTACTTGACTTCTGAGGCGTCAAAACCACATTTAGATTATTTGAGGAAAATTTGGTGCTGCGAGAGTAGATGGAGAATTTGATCCGCATGGGAAAGATGAGATTGCCAATTTTTACTATAGATGAGAATATCATCAAAGAAAACTAAGACAAAATGACGGAGGAAAGGACGGAAGACATCATTCATGAGGATTTGGAAGGTGGAGGGGGCATTACACAGGCCAAAGGGCATGACCAAAAACTCATAGTGACCCTCGTGAGTTTGAAAGGCAGTCTTGGGTATGTCAGCTTCTTGCTTACATATCTGGTGGTAACCAGAACGCAGATCAAGTTTAGTGAAGTACTCAACACCACTCAGCTCATCCAAGAGATCATAAATGACCGGAATGGGGAACTTGTCTTGGATAGTGAACTTATTGAGGGAATGAAAGTCAGGACACATGCGCCAAGTACCTTCTTTATTAAGTACCATGACCATAGGAGAAGAATAAGGGCTGGTACTGGGGTAGATAACACCCAGAGAAATTCCTGCACGATTTTCTCAATTTCATTCTTTTGGGCAAAGGGGTGGAAATAAAGGAAAACATTGGGAGGAAGACTGCCAGGAACAAGGGGAATGGAATGATCATGAACACCACGAGAAGGAGGGAGTCCATGAGGGGTGGAAAAAATAGATTGATTTTTGGAAAGGATAGCTTGTAGGTTAGGATGCACAGAGGGTGTCTCAACGACTTGAATAGAATGGAGTTGAGTTATGATACCGGAGTGGCCTTTCTTGAGGAGATTTTCGATACGATGGGAACTAATGATCTCAGGAGAACCAATTGTGAGACCTTGGAATTGATACCTTTGTCCTTCCTGTTGGAATTGCATGGTTAATTCCTTAAAATCCATAAGAATGGGACCCAAAGTGCGTAACCATTCAACACATAGAATAATATCACAACCTCCCATGTCAATGGAAAACATATGAGATTTCAATTGGTAATGTCCAATTTGAAGATGAGCATTTTCACAATGGCCACCACATTTCATGGACCCACCATTGGCTATCATGATTTGAAAATTATTGACAACACAAATATAGCAATTGATTTCCTAGGCAATGCGACGATGAATAAAATTGTGGGTGCTACCACTGTCAAAAAGGATGATGACCTTCCTATGCTTAATGTACCCAATGAGCTTGAGCGTTTGTGGGTCTGAGAAGCCAGTGAGGAAATGAAAGGAAATAAGTGGGTCAACTTCAGGTGGGTCAGTAGGCTCCTGGCATCGTTAGCCAAAGCCACATGAGATGACAGCGCATTGCCTAGAGCTCCTTTTGAGTAAACTTTTAAATTTTGAAAGATGGAGTATCTCAGATAACTTCTGAGTAAAAGATGAATTAGAGAAGTTAATGGGAGGAGGTTGAACGATCGCATCAAAACCAAAAAAGATCATATCGTCCTTTAGTTATTTGATTTTGGCGTGGATCTGAAGATTCTCCTTAAATTTTCTGTCACAGATATTTATGGTAATAGGACTAAGTAGCTGTAAGCTTTTAATTTCGATCAGGTAGCTAGTTGGAGGAAACCTGAGAGGAACTCTTGTATAAGTAGATGCATTGTATACCTGAATAAGGTTAGTTGTAGATTAGTAGGAAATATTTGTTACTGAATGCAAGTTTTTATCAAGCTGTAGCCATTTTACTTCTGAATGAATATAATATTGACCCAATATATGGTGTTTCTACTGTTTGTAGTCTCCCTGTTATTTCATGTTTTCATGAATGTATGAGTTATGTTATTGAGCAAATGAATGGTGAAGTATTGAAATAAGTTTCAATTGCTTGTCTTCGTTGAGTTCATGCAAGGTGTGCATATAGTCCGCAAGGAGTGCATTGACGAAGTCTGTTTCGACCAGAAGCTCAGAAGAGATAGCATGAAACTTCCATTTGCAAGGAGTGCAAAGAGACTGTTGCAAGGTGTGCACAGTCGCCCTCAAGAAGTTAAATCTTGCGTAAGAATCTGCTGAAGGAGTGCATAGATTCGAAGTTCAACTAAGGGTCGAAGTGACCCTCTAAGGAGTCAAAGGGTTCGAGAGATAAATCTCAGGAGAGACAACGGGACAAAATATTCAAAGGGAGTGAAACTCTGAAGATTTCACAAGTCATTGGTTAATATCCGTTTAGGAGGGAGTGGGATCGTTCCAGATCATTGGATTTGGGCAAAGCGCACGAGTTTTAAGCCCTTGTGTGTACACAAGAGGATGGATTTTATGAAGTCCTGAAGAGGTTAGGGACTGTCCATCATCCAGAGGGATAGGTGGCGTAAGATATACAACTCTAGAGCGAGAGCACTTCAGAATTTTTGTAGACAAGGGGAAAGCAAAATCGTCGAAGAGACGAAGGCTGAAATAGATCCAGGTCGTTGGTTTCTAGGAGATATGTGTCGACAGATCTCAGATTTCAGGGAAAGACACTTTGGAAGGTTCCGTTCGTGGAGTGTTAAAAACTATCGAAGCCCCGAAGGCTGAAGGAGATCGCAATCTTCCATTGCGGGAAACCCATGGAGAGAGATTTGAAAGTTCGAGAGCCTAACGCTCCGATAGGAAATAGATGCAGGCGGAGAAGATCTAGACCATCAGATCCAGAGGGCCACACGTCGACAGATTGTGTACTTCAGGTGAAAGTACTCCGGGAGGAAGCGAAGGTTGAGAGTCAAAACTCCCAAATCCCGAATAACCGAAGAGGCTTGCGGCTGTTGATCTGTGGGAGGTACGTGTCAACATATCATGAACTCTGAGCGAAAGTGTTTTGGGAAAAAGTGTGCATAAAGAAGTCGAGACGTCTAAACACTAAAGTCCTGAAGTGGACTAGAGTCGTTTATTTGAGTGGGGTTTATGGACCGTCGATCCTGTTGTGGATTTCTGCACTCTGCGAGTTTAGAACTCCAGGGATTTTTGGAAAATTGTTTCCAGATTCTGCCGAAGCCGAAAGTCTGAAGCGCTTCAGGAGGTTTAGCCCGAATCATATCCAAGGTCACACGTGAAGAAGGAGCTAGCGCCCATTAGTGTGATATTTGGAAAAAGGTTCTAAGAAAGAAGGACCGTGGATAATAGTCGATTTGAGAACATAAAATCGATGGTGGGGAACCATTGCGGGGAGCAGAGGAAAATTTAGTGAGCGTGCTATTTCGCAGCCCACTATTTGCTAGCGTCGTTGATCTCATCAAGACAGGGGATCAACAACCACGATTCAATCGATATTGGGTGAGCACTTTTCTGATTGTGGGGACAAGACTCTCCGATAAAGAGCGAGCACGTTGGCAGCCCACAATTGTTGTGAACCATCGATCAACGAGCGAATTGGTAATGATCAGATCGTGACCATGAAAACCTTGAGGGCGATAACAGGGCTTGTGTTTGATTTAGTTTTGAGACCAACAAGGTCCCGAGGAGATGATTCGGCTCGAGAATACTTAACGATCCTTGACCGGGAGGTCGAGTAGCCCTGAGG
>SNQJ01S0001052.1:209568-222311 GCA_010110895.2 Picea sitchensis
TATTTTTATTTATAAATATATGTTTACATTCTTGACTAACCTTCTTTTCATGTTGGTCATTAACTAGCAATAATCTTTTTATAAAAGTGGTTGATATGCTTCCATCCATATCATTTTTCACCTTTCCAAACCACTAACTTATATCAACCACTTTTCCAAAATAGTTTTATAAAATAATTGTTGCAAATTAAAATACACTCAACATATTTTTCTAAAGCCCATGCCCATTTTTTTACATTGCTTAGTTGAGCATGGTGGTTCAAAAAACGTCGGCTTTGTTTAGAAGAAATGAGTGTATTTTAAAAAAATACCTACACATTCGTGGGAGCCTTGGTTACAAATATCTCCATTAAATTATATTACAACTTTGAGGTATTCGGCACCCATCTTCATGGATTTCCCTCGATTTATTATAGGGGTTTTCCATAGAGAAGATGGATTTCCTCGATTTATTATAGGGGTTTTCCATAGAGCAGAATTTTGAAAGACTTATGTAAATTTTCGATTTCGAAAGATTCCACAATTGATGCGAGAATATATAGAGTTGGGGATAATTTGAGTCGTTTTGATACCTAACAACATAAAGGAGAAACATCCAAAAAGAATGAAACATAGTTGAGGATTTTCAAGAATGTATACAATCCAAAGATGCCTATTCAAATTCCCTATACTTGATTTTAAACCATACAAATCCGATTCAAAAATATCTATTCCAATCCCTATACTTAATTCTCTTTAATATCTATATGTTTTAATATATTAAAAATATCCTAAATTCTTATATTTTTTTAAATTCTAAATCCCCAAAATGAATTCAAGTGGTGCAATATTGTCTCTTACAAATACCAAATCCTTTACAAATCATTTTTTTAATCGTAAAGGGAACTTCCAAATATAAATCTGAATTAGTAACATGATATTTGAAAAATTAATAAAAATTACATTTTCCATCCCATAATCGAATCGAACCAATGTTTAATCATATAATGGATTCACCTCTAATTAGTAAACGACCCTTTTATCCTCCTACCTAGTGAATGAAGGGACCAAGTGCTTTTGGGTGAATCAATGGACCCACTCCTTTTGGGTGCAAATTTTGTGATGATTTTCTTACAAACTTGTAAGACGTGCTTGTTATCATTGAACATCAGTAACCATCCTTTTTGCACGATAACTTTCTCCAATTCACTTGCACTCGCATCGCAGGAACAACCCACAGAGATGTTGACATGATGTCCGAAATCTTTAAACAATTTCGAATACCGTCCCCACATAAATACATGAAGCCTTCTTCCGCCTTTCTCCCCATTACTATGGCTTATGCACTCCTTCGAAAGAGCAATGAGATCATGCTCAGGATCACGAAAATAAAAATTTACACGGAATGTACAGCGACCGACATCGTTGGTGATAAACCACAATATCGCGCCATCGGCCTTTGCTGAATGGGAAATGTCTGTCATCGGCCATTGGTGATATTCCTGTGTGGACACAATATTCACCCTTTCAATTTGACGGCAAACACTAGATTCAAGTTGAAAGATCTCCCGCTGCATTTGTCCTGCGTCCTGCACGAATATTTCAGTTGACCCACTCAAAATTCAAAATATCTATATTATCATTGTTCCAAAAGAATTTCGTTCTTCAAAAAAAAATTGAACACCGACCATGTCATCATCCACTATTCCCGTCAAGATGAAATTTGATAAGCAGTAGCTAGAGGGCGATTTCTGCACAAATTTCCCAACTTCAATTAGAACAAGAACAAGTATGAATTGCGCTTTTCTATTCAAATTGTGATATCGCTTGAGGTTACACATCCATCCATGCACCGCCACACATCAACCAGAACACCACTAGAATATTCCTACGTTTCTTAATTAGCACAGAATATTAAAAAAAGCACAATTATATGAATATTTTAAAAAGCTCAATTATATGAATTAATGTTTGGTGTGATGAACAGAGGTACTCACCAAAAATTTGCAAACATCTTCCCAGAAAATTCCGTTGTCTGTTGAGATCTTGAGACAATTCAAACGTTTTAGGCAACTCAATCCTTCTATTCTTTTCAGCTTCCAACACTTCTCCGCTTCTATCTCTTCCAAAGATATCAGACCTCGTACACTCAGAGTTTCCAGCGCGAAGCATCCATTTATGTTGAGGAATTTAAAATTTACTAGATTTGAAACATTCTTTATTGTCTTCAATTCCCAGCAGTTTTGCAGGTTCACTCTTACTAATGTTGATGGCAAGGCTATAACCTGCTTTAGCTGAATATTTTCTGAAAGGTCAATAGTTTGGAGCCAGGGGTAAACACCTTCAACCATACATATCTCGGATATGGATGTTTTCTTCAAAGTGAGATCTGTTAAAACACCCATGGTCCGCTGATCCTTTTGAAAACTGAAGTTAGCTATTGGACAACAATCTATTGTCAAAAATTTGATATTCGGCGCCGCAATTCCTTCTGGTGAGAGGTACTGTAGATGGCTGCATTGGATCACAATCAACTCTGTTAAACCCGTCAATTTGTCCACAGAACTTGGTAACCTCCTCAACTCTGGACTTCCTATTCTCAGTTGTTCTAATTTGCCGAGTTGTCCCACGTTCTCGGGTAACTGTGACAAAGAGGTAAATAGTAAATTCAGATATCTCAGATTCCTTTGATCTGGGATTCCCTCTGGCAAGGCTACCAATTGAGCACATCCTTTGAAGTCAACATATTCTAGTGTGGAAATATCTCCCAAAATATCCAGTGGGATGGACAGATTCCTGCACTCTCGCAATGCTAGATACTGCAGATGCAATAACTTGGAGAATGATTTTGGCAGTTCTGTCAGATTAGTGCACTCAGATAGATCTAAATGTCTCAAGCGTTCAAGTTCCCCAAAATCAATTGGGAGTGATTGTAGGGATGCTAGGTTTGTTAACACCATCTTCCACAAGTTTTCGATTCCAGTCCATTGTAGGAAACGGAATAGATGTGGCGTGACACCTTGTTGCTTATAATTTTCTGAGAATTTCATCGAATGTCCAGCATCAAGAGTCGAGCGGCTGCTCGAGGAAGTTGGAACTTCATCGTCCATTACGCTACTAATATTCAACTCCTTTAAGCACGAACGTGGCTGCATGCAAACAATAACGATTTTTAGAACTTATATGAATATGGAACCTTGGATCTGTCAATGTAGACAGAAATATGAAATTGGAAATTTTTTATTTCTATCTATGCTTCAGTCAGACTTGCTACCTCATTGGAGAACCGATCGATATAACCCAGATCAAATCTTTTGAAAAACTCTTCGATATAGTCCCTATGTCCCTCAAGTTCCAAAACGCTTAAATTCCGGAGACAAACGTAAGACGGAGAACGTGTGGGGCCGAAGCGGAAATTGCGCAAGCGAAGCCATACCAAATCCTTGGAGAGCTTCCATGATCCCAGTACAGACGACAAATCTATGGGAACTTCCAGCACGAATAGATGGCCACATTCGACTCTCAAACGGGCGAATTCCGGTGGACTCTCATCTTTCGAGGTCCGAATTCCCCGTATTGGTAAATGTGCTGCGCCCTGACAATCATATAAACAGAATTAAGAGCCGTGTAAACGTTATAGGAAATGAATGATTTTTATAAGAAATTTGTTGGAAATTAGGTGAAAAATTGTTATATTTATAGATTTGAGTGATTATTTTTGTATGATTCAAGTGTCTTAAGATTTTATACGAAATGAGGGATTTTTAGGGGAAATTTGTTGGAAATTAGGTGAAAAATTGTCAGATTCATAGATTTGAGTGATTATTTCTGTATAATTCAAGTTTCTTAAGATTTTATAGGAAATGAGGGATTTTTAGAGGAAATTTGTTGGAAATTAGGTGAAAAATTGTTAGATTCATAGATTTGAGTGATTATTTCTGTATAATCCAAATGTCTTAAAATTTTATAGGAAATGAGAATTTTTTCAGAAAAATTTGTTGGAAATTAAGTGAAAAATTGTTAAATTCATAGATTTGAATAAAAAAAAACCATTTCATAGAACAACTAAACAACACCAAATTAAAAATAAATAAATAAATGAATACTGTTAAAAATAATCACGCATACCTGGTAACTCTGCAATTCAACTATATCCTTGGAGGAGATAACCCGCACTGAGTAACGTCTTGGCAGCGAATTCCGCAATTCAACTATATCCTCGGAGGAGATACCCCGCTCTGGGTAACGTCTTGCCAGCCAGCGAAACTCTTGTCGGGCAATATGTCTGGCCAATTCCCAAAGTTGATCGTGCATTGCAAGCTTATAGCCCCGATACTTTAGGGAGAGATCATTGTAACCAATCATCTGAATAAACAAAACGAATAGTTACGGCAAAGGTAAGATTGCAAGGTTAATAAACACTGGTTTCCTACGCTAAAATGAGGCATAATACTTACTGGATCCTCCCGTTTTCTGCATTCAATTTCATCATCCGATTGAACGTCATAATGAAAGTCCACAAGGCATTTTTGATGGAGCCTTTCAAGCGAGTGCACAATATTGCTGCCATATAATCCTTCCAAGACTCTAATCGCTAATTCTGTCTCTTCTCCCACTAAGAAACAACCGATGTCCAAAAATGCCTCCTTCTCCTCATCGTTCAGAGCATCGTAACTAACTTTTAATGTTTTTGTTATATCTTCGTGCAGTGTTGTAGAGAACCTTACCAACTCCCGCTTCCAGTACTCTTTGTCAGACCTGCTAAGAAAGTGTCCTCCCAAAACTTTTAAAGACAAAGGCAACCCCTTGCAAATTTTCAAGAACTGCTTAACTATATCTTCGAATCCTTCGGATGGTATGGACTGACGAAAAGCATGTTGGCAGAAGAGCTCTCGGGCATGCTGACTATTTAATGGCTTTACATCATATAAGAAAGTTTTTGGAGAAGAGCGTCTGAGAAAATCTTTATCGCGAGATGTGGTCAATATCAAACTCCCACGCCCCACCGAATCCATGTCTAAGAGACCATCTATTTGATCGATATGATCAATATCATCCAAAACAAGGAGAATGCGACAATGTCGTAAAAGATGCTTCCCTTCGTCGAT
Organism: Picea sitchensis; assembly: GCA_010110895.2. Classification (NCBI taxonomy): domain Eukaryota; kingdom Viridiplantae; phylum Streptophyta; class Pinopsida; order Pinales; family Pinaceae; genus Picea; species Picea sitchensis. The sequence goes on from SNQJ01S0001052.1 coordinate 214,656, forward strand.
ACTCCCAATATGCTGCAAATCCTGATTATAGCCAAGCAGATCACGAAGGAGCTTCCCTTGCAACGATGGTAAATCATTTTTTCTGACTTCAGAAAGAAAACATGACCTGCCATTAAAATCTGGACGTCTCCGGTTGTATAGATATTTAGCGAGAGTTGATTTTCCTACTCCGCTCATTCCCGCAATCCCCACAATCATCGGGTCGCTGTCATCGCTTTGTTTCAGAATTTTAATGATCAGAGAATCCTCCGCCGCATGGTCGAGGCCGACTGGGTATCTGGCGACATCTAATGATCCCCATTTAAATACCTCTTTTAATACAATGCCCACAATTTTCTCCAAAATTTTCCCATGGTCACTGAAAAAGGCAAACAGAACAGATATATTGACTCATTAAGACTAGAATTGAGAAAAGTAGACCGGAATTTTGTATATTAGTTAGATTATGTAAGGAATAAGTGAAGGATGTATTCACCTTTCCTCCGTTTTGAAGGTTATGCCAGAAATCTTTGAGGCTTCGCTGAGGGCCTTCCTCCATTTTTCCATCACTTCCATGGAGACTCTCCCTTTGCTTTGGTGTTTATCAAAGGCATTTTTATAACATCCGCTCTCAGTGTGACAAAGGTCTCTAGGCTCAACGTCAAAGAACACCGGAATAACCATCCTGCTGCGCTTATGATATGATCTTAAAATCCAATACAGTTCCTCTAAGCACCACCACGATTCAGCATATCTCTTAGAAAAAATGGTGATATGAAGAGAGGCACTCTGAATGGCGGTGAGGATTGCATTTGAGATACTATCTCCCGTGCGAATCTCATCTTCATCGAGGAAGACACGCAGCCTGTGACAATTTGTGAGGCGATTGTAGATGAGGCTGGCAAGGCTTTTCTTCACGTCAGGTCCCCTGTGANATTGAGAAAAGTAGACCGGAATTTTGTATATTAGTTAGATTATGTAAGGAATAAGTGAAGGATGTATTCACCTTTCCTCCGTTTTGAAGGTTATGCCAGAAATCTTTGAGGCTTCGCTGAGGGCCTTCCTCCATTTTTCCATCACTTCCATGGAGACTCTCCCTTTGCTTTGGTGTTTATCAAAGGCATTTTTATAACATCCGCTCTCAGTGTGACAAAGGTCTCTAGGCTCAACGTCAAAGAACACCGGAATAACCATCCTGCTGCGCTTATGATATGATCTTAAAATCCAATACAGTTCCTCTAAGCACCACCACGATTCAGCATATCTCTTAGAAAAAATGGTGATATGAAGAGAGGCACTCTGAATGGCGGTGAGGATTGCATTTGAGATACTATCTCCCGTGCGAATCTCATCTTCATCGAGGAAGACACGCAGCCTGTGACAATTTGTGAGGCGATTGTAGATGAGGCTGGCAAGGCTTTTCTTCACGTCAGGTCCCCTGTGATTTATGAAAACGTGGTATGCAGCTGGTGTTCGCCCTTGCAGCTCTGGCTCTTGCTCCATTATAACTATCACGTCCTGCAGATAGAAGACGGGGAACGCTTCGCCTGAAAGAGAGATGGATAGAAGTAAGCGTCTACGTAAATATGACTGTAACTGACGAAGCTGCATCTATAATTAAAAAAAATTGAATTTAGCGTCATTATGCCACATCCCACTGGTCAAGGGGTAGGATTAATAGAACATACTTTTGAATAATTCCACAGCATGTATGTACAGTTAGTATTAACAAACTGCAAACGATATCTGCTATGTAATTTTTTTTAAATAAATACTTAACACACTTAAATTTAAAATAAATCTATATTAATATTAAATTAAATATTAACCTTCAATCAATTACCATACTTAAACTTAAAATAAAATTTGATACCTCTCAAATACATCGATCCCTAAAACAATTATCGAGCTTTGTTAGGGTTTCCACCCCGAGACCCTCTGCGCACGTCACCTTGAGTTTCTGTTGCGGCCATGGAGGTCGAAGAAGGGGGGCCTCCTGGCCCCTCTTACAGTTCTGTCATCGCCCCTGAGCTGGGCTTCAAGAACTTTAAGCGACCGCCCTTTGAACTTCCAGTGGAAATGAAAAACATTCTTTGGGAGGATGAGCTTCCGAAGGAAAAACCCACGGAGATTGACCCTGAAACAAACCATCCAAAAGAGGCTCGCACCTAGGAACCTGGAAAATGCATTTTGCAGGCTCCTGTCGCCCCCAAATATACTATCAACTCTCCAAGAATAGAAGATCAGAAACAATACATGAAGGATTTCTCCTTGATAGGAAATTTTTTGGGACTACGACCATCAGAAAAAGATTTAGTGAAATGGATTCAGCATTAGTGGAAGCCCAAAGGTCACTACGACCTTCAGCTCGTCTCAAAGGGATTTTTCACTATCATCTTGCATAACCTGGAGGACATAAACAAAATCTTTGAAGGGGGGGCATACTTTTACAACTCGGCAGGTCGTTTCCTTCGTTTCTGGACGAAAAAGTTCATCCCAAAGAAAGAAGACTTCACGCATGCACTGGTTTGGCTGCGATTGTACTCATTACCTCAAGAGTTATGGTTGGAGGAAATCCTAGCAGACATTGGAAATACAATTGGCATCTATGTCAAATCTTCTAAGGCAACAAAACAACGAAGGTACACCACCTATGCCCATATTTGTGTTTACTTAAATATCTCCAAACCACTACCCAGAGCCATAACCTTGGACTACCAGGACGTAGAATGGTCCCAAACCCTAGATTACGAGCATATTCCATTCCGATGTCGGAAATGCCACAAACATGGCCATCTCTTCCGCGATTGCCCCCTAAATAACCCCAACAAATCAAACCCTAAGGATCCTTACAAACTCGAGAACGGTTTCACCCAAGTCATGGGGCACTGGAGGCATCTGGCCAAAAAAGTGCCTCCCCAAACCCCCTCTGGACCCTCAACCAGTAACTCTTTCGAAGCCTTTCTGAAACCATCAGAAAATCCCATCAATCCCTCCATCCCCCTGACAAATCCTACAACCCCATAGAAAGTTCAAGGTTTTCCAGACCCCATCCCACCTACTCTTGTAACCACTCATATCCCCAACTCAGAGACCTCCCTTCCAACAAATCTAGGACCGGAAATAAGAGACCCTTACATAGATTTGGAGGATCAGGAACTAGCAGGAATAGATATGGTACACCTAGAACAATCCTACCATAAACAACAACTCTACATCATACCCTCGAATCAGTTACACAAAGTACATAAAGTTTTCCTCAGCTCTACAGTGGGAGGATCGGCCCGAGCCAACTCGAATCTAGGAATACAAAAAGGCAGATCGAAAGAACAACGCAAACCCACCAAAGAAGAGAAGAAAAGGGGCAAAAAACCAAAGCACCAACTCATTCAAGATGTAGGCAATTTCCTGGTGAACTCGGGCCAGATTCATGTGATCTCGGACAACTCTCCTCCCCTCCAACTCTCTCCTTCATCATGAAGATGCTATCTTAGAATATCAGGGGCCTCAACGCACGAAGCAAGCAATGCCCTCTCCAGGAAAGGATAATGAAGGAACAACCAGACATTCTTCTCCTGCAATAAACTAAATGCGCGGGAGAGGAGGCCTCTCAAATACTCACAAAATGTTGGAAGCAAGCTAAAATGGTCGAAGTTGATGCAAAAGGTGCAGCAGGGGGGCTCATCGTACTCTGGAACCCTGCCACTATTCCAATGGAAGGATTCTTCACCTCCAAATGGACCATCACAGCCTCCTTTAGATTCATCGGTTTGAACAAGCCAGGCTTTCTCACGAATTTCTACGGCCCCGCAACCCCAAGTGACAGGGAAGCCTTCCTCCATCATTTGGAATGGATTGCTAATCACATTGGCAATCATCGATGGATCCTTGGGGGAGATTTCAATATGATAACTAGTCTGGAGGAAAAGAAGGGGGGCACCCACAGATTGGGAAATGACAGTGAGCAGTTCCACCGAATCATCATCTTGTTGAATCTCATTGACATAGGAACGGACAATGGATCCTTCACCTGGTCTACTAGACACTCGGGGGAACAACATGTCTCCTGCAGATTAGATCGCTTCTTAATCTCAGAACCCCTCATGTTGGATGGCCTCACATGGAATTCCACTATGATTGACACTCCCAGATCTAACCATTGGTCGATACTTCTTTCGATAAACATCAGCGGTACCCCTGGCAAGAAACCCTTTCGCTTTCAAAAATTATGGCTGACACACCCGGACTTTCAAGCAAACATAAACCTCTGGTGGAAAGAAGCAACAATTAAAACGGGTACTCCTATGTACAAATTCCAACAGAAGCTAAAAAACCTCAAGCAACACTTAAAGTCCTGTAATAAATCCACTTTTGGCAACATTTTTCATGCTCAAGAAATCCTCGATCAACAAATTCAGTACCTTCAATAGCAGATCAAACTTCAAGGCTTCACTAAATCTCTAAAGCAACAAGAATCCATTCTCAACAAACAACTAACAGAAAGATGGGCGCAGGAAGAAATTCTCTAGAGGCAAAAATCTCGCATTCAATGGCTCAAAGAGGGGGAAAGAAATACCAATTTTTTCCACAGATCGATGCTTCAACGCCGCCATACTAATCGCATCACTCACCTTGTTTCGGACCAAGGCCTGGAAATTCAAAAACATGCAAACAGAGTAGGAACTACTGTCTTACTACAAGAACCTTCTCTCAGAACCCCCTATCGATCACACTAAAACTATCGACTCTATCCTTAAGCAGATACCAAAGGAGGTCACGAAAGAAAAAAATGAGGCTTTGATGCGCCCAATTACCCAAGAATAAGTTGATCAAGCCCTCAGGGACACCCCGATCGACAAAGCCCCAGGGCCCGATGGATTCACAACAGACTTCTTTCACCATTGTTGGGATATGATACGAGAAGAAGTCTGGGAAATGATAGAAGATTCCATAAGATCTGGGCAGGTCCTACAGGCTCTCAATGCCACCTTCCTCACTCTCATTTCAAAAGAGAACAAAGGCGCCTCCCCAATTCATTTCCGACCCATTGCACTCTGCAATGTGATCTACAAGCTCATCACAAAGGTCATCGCCAAGCGTCTCAAAACCATCCTACCATTCATCATCTCTCCGGAACAGTCAGGGTACGTGGAGGGCAGAAAGATCTTGGACAACATCATTCTAGCACACGAAGTAATCCACTCACTACATTCGACTAAGTCCCTTGGTATGCTTATGAAACTGGATCTTTCCAAAGCTTTTGATAAACTTAGCTGGTATTACTTGAAGGAAACCCTTATAGACTTTGGTTTTAACCCCTCTTGGGTCTCCTGGATTGTCAATCTCACTACGTCGGTCATGTTCTCCATCCTGGTCAATGGAGTTCCCTCCAAGCCCTTTTCCCCTTCTAGAGGTATCAGAAAAGGAGACCCACTCTCACCTTTTCTTTTTATCTTAATGGCAAAAGGACTTAGTCGAACTATCAAAGTGGCCATCACCGATCATTCCCTTTCAGGACTCACCCTCTATGGAATCTCCCCTCCCATCTCGCACAGTCAATTTGTGGATGACATCCTCATGATGGGACTCCCCACAGTTCGAGAACCTATTCGAATCCGCTCAGTGATCAACCTTTTTTGTGATGCTTCAGGTATGGAAGTAAACCTCTGCAAGTCCCAAATCTTCTTCTTCAACACGCCCATCGAGGTCCAACTCCATATCACGCAACTCCTGGGGTTCACTCGCAGCTCCCTCCCTTCCAAATATCTTGGCATCCCTCTTATTGACAATCCATTAAGGAACACCTCCTGGGAAGATTTGTTATCCAATCTCAAGGAAAAACTAGCCTGTTGGACTTTTCTCTCCTTCAATCTGTCGAGTCACCTCATCCTCCTCAAGTCTATCCTACAAGCCCTCCCTATTTACGCTTTCTTGGTTCTTTCCGCCCCAATTTTCATCCTCACCATCATTAGAAACATCCAAAGGAGCTTCCTTTGGCAAGGAACTAAAGATGGTCGCAAATGGGCTCTGGTAAGTTGGAAAAAAACATGTAGACCAAAGCATGCAGGGGGACTCAGACTCAGAGACCCGTTTATCCTAAAAAATGTCCTTAGTCCAAAAATATGGTGGAGATGGTTAAAGAGGCCTCACAACCTTTGGGCGCGCCTTTGGAGGATAAAATACACACCTTCCATACCGGAAAAAGAACTAATCAGATGGAATGGTCAAGGCCCTGGATCTCTTATTTGGAATGCGGTCAAGCAAAACAAGGGGATGATCACAGACTACGCTTTCTTGGAACTTCAAGATGGGACCTTGGCCCTTTTTTGGAGCGACTCTTGGTAGCAGTTTCCAACCCTGGACAAGGATCCCACTTTGAGTACTTTTATTCCCTTAACGAAAGGCGTAGGACTCTAAAAAGTAGCCGACTTCTAGATTCCCAAAGAAAATAGAGTTACCTGATGCAAATGGAAAAATACCCACGAAGCGTTGAACATCCCCCCTGAGGTAAATCTTCAACCATTGCTAGATAAGCTTATATCCAGGAGAATTTTCAGCCAACAGGGGGAGGACATCCTAAGATGGGGACATTCCAACACAGGCACCTTCAACCTTCAAGAGGCTTATTTCCTCAGTGCAGGGCATAAATCCCTCCCAAAAGATGTCGTTTGGAATAAAATCTAGGGCGCAAGGCTCTAGCCCAAAATCAACACTTTCCTTTGGTTAACGATGAACAAAAGCATCCTTGGGAAAATTTAATGAAAATAGGCTTTACAGGTCCTTCTTGGTGCCATCTATGTTGCAATGAGGAGGAGACACAAAATCACCTTCTCAGCCTTTTCCCCTACAATTCGCAACTTTGGGATCAATGCCCCAACATCATGAAAGCCTCTGATAGAAACCAATCCGGCATAAGGGAAACAATTGAGGGATGGCTAGATTCAATATTTCACTCTCCCATCCTCAATTGGATTTGGTAGCTTCTACCCAGTTTTATTCTCTAGCAGATTTAGAAATAAAGGAACCGCGGAATATTCAACTCCTTCTCTTTGAACTAGAAAGAAGTCTGGTCCAAAATCCCATCCAACATCAAGGAAACAATCAATTTACACCCTTGGATGGATTGGGATTTGACTTTCTCGCCAACTGAGTAGATCATTCTCAATGCCTGGTAGCTTCGCCTCACCCCTTCTCTTTCAGCCCCAACCCCAGGTTCCACAACTAAGATCAGTCCCTCTCATTAGGACGCCCTGTAAGAAGGGTATCATAAAATAAAATTTGATGGAGCCTCCAAGGGAAATCCGGGACCAGCAGGTTTTGGGGCCGCCATTCACAATAGCAAAGGAGAGATCCTACACATTTTAGCTCGGAATTTGGGGCATAATACTAACAATGCAACTGAGCTTCGGGGACTTCTCAAAGGACTCCATGTAGCCAAAGATCAAGGGATACATTTCCTTATAGCAGAAGGAGATTCACAGATAATCATCAACCTCCTCTCCCATCTCCTAAATGGCGCAGAACTGGAAAAGATTTCCCCAAGTTGGAGACTCATGAATGGGTTGATCAGAATAAATTCAATTCTTTAGCCCCAGTGGGTAATTCTCCCCTCTCATGTTTGAAGAAACACAAATCAAGTGGTAGATATGTTGGAAAACTTCGGGTTAGACTTGCAGG
>SNQJ01S0001052.1:225095-238275 GCA_010110895.2 Picea sitchensis
AAAAAAAAAAAAAACAAACAAATTACCCAAAGAATGAGAGCCATCCATACCTGTGACGCCTTCAACACGGCACTCTAAGACAAAAACAGAGGGATGTGACTGGTAAATAAAACAGAGGGATGTGACTGGTAGAAACGAAGGTTCCGCCAATGCCAAACTCGGTTGGAAATACAATATATTTTGTGTGTTCCCTTCTCAGAAGAATTATTCGAATTTCTTTGCAATCAGCTCCTGCTGCTTCAAGTTCCCTTGCGCTTTCAGCGGTAATACTTGAGTATTCCTGCGATCTTTGTGATCCCAATCATACTTAAGATTACGATCTACTCTCAATTGGCAGAAATAAAAGTTACAATCAGCAAAACAAATCTATGGAGATCGAAACAAGACAAGCAATAACATGATCCAACAAAAGGAAATAGCAGCTTCGAATTCAGAAAGAGCATACCTTGTTGAACAGAACAAAAGCTCCAAACCCACAAAAGAGGGTGCACACGGCTCTGAGAAGGTAATTCACAACAGAAGAACCCGAAATAAATGGGAGGAGGTGGCTCATGGACTTCGTTACACATTGACGGCCCGAAGAGTTCGGCGGAGAAGGTGCAATCCGCTGGGTGGCGGGACCCACCTCGGTGGCCTGTCCAATGCCACTATCACCGTGTCGGTACGACCTTTGACTTGCCGTAACTTTACCCGCAACTATCCGTGGTTAGCAAAATCCAATCCCTCCATGAAAGGAAGGATACGCTCCCAAAGTCCCCACCATTTAATAAATAGTTTCCTACAGTGTTTAATAAATAGTTTCCGACCTCGAATTCAAAAAGAGCATACCTTGTTGAACTGAACAAAAGCTCCAAACCCACAAAAGAGGGTGCACACGGCGCTGAGAAGGTAATTCACAACAGAAGAACCCGAAATAAATGGGAGGAGGTGGCTCATGGACTTCGTTACGCATTGACGGCCCGAAAGGTTCGGCGGAGAAGGTGCAATCCTCTGGGTGGCGGGACCCACCTCGGTGGTCTGTCCAATGCCACTATCACCGTGTTGTTACGACCTTTGACTTGCTGTAACTTTCCCCGCAACTAACCGTGGTTAGCAAAATCCAATCCCTCCATGAAAGGAAGGATACGCTCCCAAAGTCCCCACCATTTAATAAATAGTTTCCGACCGTGTTCGCTGTATTTGTTTGTTAGTTATTTGGCTGTATTTATTTGTTGGATGGAATACAGGCTGTTATGTCGGCAACGCGCACTCCCCACAGGAGTCGCTCCAGTCACTGAAACATAAATGGAATATTAAACATCAACATAAACGGAAAATATTAAACACCATGCAATGATAAATGGAATATTACACTCATCAGAAATGGACTCACTGCATTTTATTTAATGTTTTCAGAATAAAATATAACTTACATAAAATATAACTTACACACTTCATTGTAATACACGTTTCCATAATAAACTTTCACCTGTATTATTTTTGAAATTTTAAATATTAATTTTATAGTTTTTTAAATTATCAAAGTCAACTTATGTTAGAAATTACAACTTTTTTTCTTTCTTAATTCCTTTAATAAGTTGGAATTTATTTAGAATTGATAATAAAGAAATTGTCTATAATATTAACAATAAAGATCTTAATTCCTTTAATAAGTTGGAATTTATTTAGAATTGATAATAAAGAAATTGTCTATAATATTAACAATAAAGAATATGGAACCGGCTTTGCCGTAATCTCGTATACATAGATAGCAATATCTTTTGGGACCTCAAAATAATAATAATAATATTATATATATATATATATATATATATATATAAGTGATTTGTTACAAGGGTGTTTAGGGCCAAATTTGAAACTCTTTGATATCATGTATAGAAGTATGGATCAAGTCAAATAATTCATGTATAGAAGTATGATTACAACATAGAAGAATCTAGAAATTATGCAACAAAGAAGATAAGCATGCCTCTTCTTTTTTTTTCGTAGTGAGACATAAACAACATCCTTCATTTTTTCATAGAGTTCGAAGGAGAAGGCTGGTGCTATTCGCATTCCTTCTATAGTAGTAGTGCTTGACATTGCTGTGAAGGTCAGGCCTTGACGTTCAATGTGTCCAATGTCAATGGTAGACCTTGTCAAGGTCATGCCTTGAGATTTATGGATAGTCAATGCCCAGGCCATCTTAAGAGGGATTTGTTTCTTGTTATTCCTTTGTATGGGTGGAATTGGTACATGCTTTGGTTGGGTTTGGTCCTATGGAGGGCCAATGTATTTATCAAATTCCACAACAACATATGTTGGCAAATGTGGAGGGTTAGTTCCTGGTGCATATACAATTTGCATGACTACTCTGAAAGCACCATTGACTAATCCTGCTTGGACCCATAAATTGCAGGATAACATAACTCGTTGGCCTATATATAACAATATATGTTTTTCCAATTGATCACCATCATGATGGTGTGCATTCGAAGCACCAAGTACTTCTGCAGTACTGCGTGCGATTGTCTTATTCAAGGATTGAAGCATGAACTTGTTATGGTTGTCGACAAGAATGTTTGTTGCAAATAGGTGGACTGAAGAATCAAACAATAGACGTTCTTCAACGGATAAGAATCTATCAGTCCTAGATTGAAGGAGGTTCCAATCATTAATGGTTGGTGTAGCATTGTGAAGGTTGGCTAACAACTGGCGGAAGCCGGACTGGGTGACAGAGATGCCTTCTTGACGGAATATTGTTTCCAACTTGACTACAACGGTAAAGGTTGTCCATAAGCTCCTTCCTGGAGTTTCTCCTGCATAAAGAGGTGTTTCCATTACTGGTGGTAATTGACCCAAGTCACCCACAAGAATTATTGAACAGGAACCGAATGAGCAGTGATTTTTTTCTAGAAATGCCTCACGCAAGCAACTTTCAATTTGCACAAAAAGTCTAGATCCTATGAAGCTCATCTCATCAATTAGAATGTAGTGAATATGTTTCATCTCTTCTTGGAACACTGCAAGGGACTGACAATGTAAAGGACGCATGTCCTTCATAGGAAACCTAAGTCCTGCATGTATAGTGGTCGCATGTATGTTAAATGTTGCAACTCCAATAGGGGCAAGAAGCAATAGTGGGCTATGTCCAGAGGGTGCTTGAGAAGATAGTGTTTCTTTGATGCAGTGTATAAGGTAGGATTTTCCTATGCCTGCAGTTCCTTGGATGATCATATTCAATGGTTCTTTTGCTTGTAAGTGATGCATGATGATGTTGAATGCAGTGTGTTGATTTCTAGAAAATGTACTTCTTGAAGCACATAGCAGATTCATTTCTTGTAGTATTGTTGTATTCCTTCGATGATAGCTGATGAAGTTTGGTGCAGTGTCTAATGTATCTTGTGATACTTTGAGTTTATCCCATGGGTGGTGTTAGTCCCTAAAGTTTCACTTGACTATGAGAGGGCAAGCTAGGGCATCATCGATTTATTGCAAAGTGTTTAGAATGTTTTTATAATTTGGTTTTTTGAATAAGGTGGTTGAAAATTGACTCAAGGTTATAACATAACATGAAAATCAAGATCAGAACATAGCATATACCATTGACTGAATAAAAGATAGACACATAGATGGATTAAACCAATAAGAAAAAGAGAATATGAAGCCTTCAATTTGTTAACTTCACATAAATTATTGCCTTAGAATATTAAAAGAAACAAGAACATCAACTTGAAATTAATTCCCACAGCAAATTCTTTATTGTATTAATTAACAATCAATAAACAAATGCATTGCGGTCTGAATAATGAATTCAAGCATGAAGAAAGAAAAACATAGTAGAAAAGAGTGTCTAACCATCCATATGCCTTTTCTATTAAGTGTCAAATAGAACATAAATGCCTTTACAAGGAGTTTCACAAAAAAGTCCTTTGGATCTCCAATTTTCCAACCCCCTAACTTCTCTTTCTACAAAGTTTATATAGAAACAGTACATAATTATCAAGATCCAAAAGAAATGGATCTGAAAACCTCCTCATCTGTATTTAGTTTCTTGTTTCAAATAATCAAGGAGAAGATCCAATCTGATCTCCAATTCGAATTGATGAGGTGGCTTGTCAACTATTGTCCATGAGATTTTTTAGGAAAATAAATCTCGCAAATTCTTGAAAAATAGGGTCTAATAGTCTCTTCATATCTCTCAAACGGTGATAGTTGTGTAAACACCGAGAGAGGTTTTTTGGAAGGGACTCGTTCCCAACAAAAACGTCTTTTGCTTTCCAAAAGTTCATCACCATCTGTTCTGCAGCCTCTCCCAAAATTACTGACTAAAACAGGAAATTATTTATTATGAAATCGCAGAAAAGTAGGCCTCAAATATCAATTCGAATCTCTTAAAATGTGATGGTTGTGTAAATACCCAGAGAGGTTTTTGTGAAGGGGAATGTTTCCAACAAAAACCTCTTTTGTTTTCAACAAATTCCTCTGCAGATGTTTTGCAACCTTTCTTGAAGGAAAAAGACTAACACAGGTTAAAAAAACAGAGTATTTCCTGTAGCTTTATCAGAAAATTAGGCCTCAAAGATATATCTGAATCTCTTAAAATGTGATAGTTGTGTAAAAAAAAAGAGAGGTTTTTGTGAAGGGGCATGTTTCCAACAAAAAACTCTTTTGTTTTTAACAAATTCATCTCCATAGTTTCAGAAACTTCTTTTGAATATAAGGACTAAAACAGGAAAAACAAAGTATTTCCTGTATTTGATTTTTGTTTTTTTTCTTTTTTCTATTGTGTTCATCTTTTCTTGTTGCTTAGCACTCCATTGCTCTACATGAGCCTTCTCTTTCTTCAACTGTTCCACTGTCTTCTGGAGCTCTCTGATCTTTTCTTTATTAGTTCTGACTTTAACCCTGAACTTGGGGAACTCTTTAGCAAGTGCAGAATCATTCAAATCTATGGCAACCTGAGGTTCTTTCATCTTGATTTGGTACTTAGAAACCAATCCTGAGCCGTGCTCTTCATATGAACTGGTTGAGTCCATGGCTTCAAGCATGTTTGATATATGGTCTGAATCTACAAGATTACTTTCTTTAGTTTCAGGAACCCTAGTTATACCTTTGGTAGATGCTTTAACTCTTGACAATTTGGTAGCAACTCTTGTTACAGGTCCTGTAGAGAATAGAACAATTTGCTTACCTTCTTTTAATGGTTCTTTATGTACTAGGGGCATTCTTGTCTTTCATTTGATATCTGCTTTAGCATCTGCAGAATGATCTTCTATCACTATGACATATTCTCTTTTGATTGAGGAATCGAACATGGCTTTGGGCCTTAGCCTATACTTGTTGGTGACTCTTGTATAGTTCCTCTTAGGGTCTTGAGGCACAGGCACACATTTCTTCTTTTTCCTTTTAACTGCAACATTCTTCTTACTGGTTGTTGATGCTTTATGCTTGGCCGAGAGTGTAACATTATAATCTTCATCGGAGTCTTCTTCTATTTTTAAATCTGCCTCAAGAAGAATTTCGTTTTTTGTTTCCCATTTGGGTCTCTTACCTCTGTTGGTCCTCATTACCCTAATGGCAGACAATTCTTCTTTAACAGGGGTTTCATCAACTGGAGTGCTTGGCTCTTGTGTAACATCCCTTTTCCTTTTGCCTTTCTTCTGTTTGCTGGACTGTGGGTCAGGATTTAGGGATTGCATGAACCAGCTCCAGGGTTTTTGTATTTCTCTTAGGGAAGACACGACTAGATTCTTAATTAAAACTTGATGAAACAAGCTACTCTTTGCATTGGAGGAGTGTGACTGCACTCTTTTTGACATTTTTGCCAAGCTTTTGAGGAGAAAATAAGGCAAATTTAAAGGATAATCACCATTTAGATGCATTAATAACCTAATGTGATAGATATAAATCAATGAGAATCTACCTTCGCAGGTGATATACCTGTGGATAATGATAATAGCAGTGTGCCATTCCTATCTGATCCAACCGCGATGGATTTTTTTCTCCAATCCTGATTTTGTTTGTCTGGCAGCAAAAACTGATTGGCGAATTCTGTAACTACATGCTTTTTCTTCCACCATTGTTCTCCTCCGACCACCAACTTGCAAGCCTTGGCAATTGTTTGTTCTGTCACCAGCATTAGCAATTTCTCGACCTCCACTTCGTAACCATCGAAGTTTTATGAAAACACCAAAGATACATGTTCATCGTGACCTTAGAAGGTAGTGATGAATTCAAACCAACCAGCATATCTAAATCTCTGCACCATCTGCGGATATGCCTCAAGAAGCTCAATGCCCCGAGGTTCCAATCTGGCCACTTACCCGCTTCTCTTAGGCACCATGAAACACGATGCTACAACAGGCACTGATCGTATTCTGAATTTACAAACTTCAACTGTTAACATATAATAGTTCTTCTGAGAAAAATACCTGTGCTTATAATTCAACACAATCAGAATGACAAGTGGTGGGTTTAGATAATGATCTTAGGGAATTGAACTATTTGAAATGATTCCTTTGCAGGTACAGAGAAATTCAATCATGTAACAGTTTGAATCATAAAATGATTCGAGATCCATCGTGGGACACATGCGAACTCTTAGTCCATGATCTGTGTAATCATAACGAAATCTGGGTGGCGGGCGCATATTAAGGCATGATTATATTTGCACTACGGGAATAATGTTATTCCAATAGCGTTATTAATGACTTAGCATAATTTGAATTTGCAAAGTTCAAATAGGCATATGAAGTGACACATCATTCAAAACCATGTCTTAAAACTCCAAACTTAAAGAAATTATCCAAAGAACTAAAATGCGAACCATAACAAGATGAAAACAATGATTAAAATCAAATGAAAGCAAATAATAAAGTGCAGGTAGGAAGGGTTTAGGATTAGAGTTTCTCACTAAATCAAGACAAAATTAAAGACTAAAAGTGACTCCTTCTGGGGGATGATGCTCTCCCCGTGAGGCATCAAGAACAAACAGATCACTGTGCCTTTTCCTCTATGCATCCATGCAACACAACCTGCAAACTTTTGTCTCTGTAAACATTCACATTCTTTTGTGTTGTGCCTAGTCCATTGGGTTATGGAGTCAGTCAATATCATTCAAATCTAGCCCAAACTTCTGCAACTCTGCTCCTCATTTGAAGCCAAAACTACCCCTATCAATAGTGATTTATATGCATTGGGCATGGAGTCTTTATTTCAAAAATGAAACTAAATTTTCTGCTGCAAACCAACAGACTGAAAAGAATCCCATACTTGATGGTGAGCTTATTCTTTTATCTATTCCTACTTCTAACCAATAAAAATTGGCTCATCATGTGACATCATGCTTCTAATGAAGCCATGATAACATCAAACAATTTACCAAAGCTCTTTCAACGCAGATAGAAATCAAAGAAGAATTCTTTACGTGTAACATAATTTTAATTTGTAATACATACCTACAACCCTCATCTGATTTAATTCCAAAAATTGCAAGGCTGAAATCTTCTGAGAAACATAAATCCACATAAATGGCTATCGGATCATAGAAAGAAGTAGATTATTAATTGAAAATGGTTACCTCTGCTTGTTGCTCGATACTTCCATATACTGGTTCTAACTGTACATGACAAATGGGCAGCATGTTCTCATAAACCTGTTGATCAAATCTAACATTGCCATATGCTGCCTCATATATCTATTCTTGATGAGCATCCTCTTGATTTTCCTCCTTAATCGCATGTAACAACATATCATAGGAATCCACTTGAAGGAGTTGAGGAAAGACCTCTTCTTCAACTATTTTTTCATTCTGATCTAAGACAACAGGTGCATCAGAAACAAAATCTAATGCATTCACAACTATGAAATCATCTTTCCTATTATCAATTAGATTTGGAAAATCTTCCTCAACAACATGATTTTCATTCTTGCAATCAAAAGAAACATTTTATTTCTGTTGAATATGCTTATCAAATTGATCACAACAATTTTCAAAAAGACTTTCAGCTGAAAAATCTTCTATACAAAATATATTGAAAGCATTATGAAAACTTGCCAATGAGTTAATACTTGAAGCTGGAAGAGATCTGCACCAGTCAAGGACTGCTCCCTTCAATGAGTATTTGAAAAGATTGATCTTCACATCCTCATGCACAATCTGACGTTCATGAATAAACTCATGAAAATCTAGCAGATGCTCAGCCGAAACCTCCCAATATCTGCCTTTAAATGTAGGAAGGGTACCTTCCCATTCAACTCTGCTAGGAATTGGGTTTGGAAAACCAATGACATCTGAAAAATCATAAAAAACAAACCTTTGAGCCAAAATGGCTTCCATGCTTGGATCCAATGGAGTCGCCTATTAATCTTTAGACAATGGAGTCGCCATGGTGAAAGATCTGTAGTCATGTATCTGTCCCCTTCCTTTTCACCATCAAGAAGCATACCTGATCGTTGTCATTCTCCCAGGGATAAATACTTCGTGTCTCTGTCCCTGGCAGCAGCGCCAAAAGATGTTAGTCCTTAAAGTTGCACTTGACTGTGAGAGGGAAATCTAGGGCATCATCGGTTTATTGCAAATTGTTTAGAAGGTTTTTATAATTTGTTTTTTTGAATAAGGTGGTTGAAAACTGGATCAAGGTTATAACGTAACATGAAAATCAAGATCAGAACATAGCATATCCCATTGACTGAATAAAAGGTAGACACATAGATGGATTAAACCAATAAGAAAAAGAGAATATGAAGAATTCAATTTGTTAACTTCACATAAATTCTTTCCTTAGAATATCAAAAGAAACAAGAACATTAGCTTAAAATCAAAACTTCAAATTAATTCCCACAACAAAAGAACATCAGCTTAAAATCAAAACTTCAAATTAATTCCCACAACAAATTCTTTACTGTATTAATTAACAATCAAGAAACAAATGCATTGCAGTTTGAATAATGAATTCAAGCATGAAGAAAGAAAACAGAGTAGAAACGAGTGTCTAACCATCCATATTCCTTTTCTATTAAGTGTCAAATGGAACATAAATGCCTTTACAAGGAGCTTCACAAAAAAGTCCTCTGGATCTCCAATTTTCCGACCCCCTAACTTCTCCTTCTACAAAGTTTATATAGAAACAATACATAATTATCAAGATCCAAAAGAAATGGATCTGAAAACCTCCTCATCTATATTTAGATTCTTGTTTCAAATAATTAAGGAGAATATCCAATCTGATCTCAAATTCGAATTGATGAGGTGGCTTGTCAACTGCTGTCCATGAGATTTTTCATGAAAATAAATCTGGCAAATTCTTGAAAAATAGGGTCGAACAATATCTTTGTATCTCTAAAATGGTGATAGTTGTGTAAAAACCAAGAGAGGTTTTTTGGAAGGGACTCGTTCCCAACAGAAACCTCTTTTGGTTTCCAAAAATTCATCACCATCTATTCTGCAACCTCTCCCAAAATTACTGACTAAAACAAAAAATTATTTATTATGAAATCGCAGAAAAATAGACCTCAAAGATCAATTCGAATCTCTTAAAATGTGATGGATGTGTAAAACCTAGAGAGGTTTTTGTGAAGTGGAATTTTTCCAACAAAAACCACTTTTGTTTTCAACAAATTCCTCTCCAACTGTTCTGCAACCTTTCTTGAAGAAAAAGACTAAAACAGGTAAAAAAAACAGAGTATTTCCTGTAGCTTTATCATAAAATTAGGCCTCAAAGATATATATGAATATATTAAAATGTGATAGATGTGTAAAAACCAAGAGAGGTTTTTGTGAAAGGGAATGTTTCCAACAAAAACCTCTTTTGGTTTTAACAAATTCATCTCCATAGTTTCAGAAACTTCTTTTGAATATAAGGACTAAAACATGAAAAACAAAGTATTTCCTATATTTGATTTCTGTTTTTTTTCTTTTTTCTGTTGTGTTCATATTTTCTTGTTGCTTAGCACTCCATTGCTCTACATGAGCCTTCTATTTCTTCAATTGTTCCACTATCTTCTGGAGCTCTCTGATCTTTTCTTTATCAGTTCTGACTTTAACCCTGAACTCGGGGAACTCTTCAACAAGTGTAGACTCATTCAAATCTATGGCAACCTGAGGTTCTTTCATATTAATTTGGTACTTAGAAACCAATCATGAGTCGTGCTCTTCATCTGAAATTGCTGAGTCCATGGCTTCAAGCATGTCTGATATATGGTCTGAATCTACAAGATTACTTTCTTTAGTTTCAGGAACCCTACTTATACCTTTGGCAGATGCTTTAGCTCTTGACAATTTGGTAGCATCTCTTGTTACAGGTCTTGTAGAGAATAGAACAATTTGCTTACCTTCTTTTAATGGTTCTTTATGTACTAGGGACATTCTTGTCTTTCATTTGATATCTGCTTTAACATCCTCAGAATGGTCTTCTATCACTATGACATCTTCTCTTTTGATTAAGGAATCAAACATGGCTTTGGGCCTTAGCTTGTACTTGTTGGTGACTCTTGTAGAGTTCCTCCTAGGGTCTTGAGGCACAAGCACACATTTCTTCTTTTTCCTTTTAACTGCAACATTCTTCTTACTAGTTGTTGATGCTTTATGCTTGGTTGAGAGTGTAACATTATAATCTTCATCAAAGTCTTCTTCTGTTTTTAAATCTGCCTCAGGAAGAATTTCATTTTTTGTTTCCCATTTGGGTCCCTTACCTCTATTGGTCCTCATTACCCTGATGGTAGGCAATTATTTTTTAACAGGGGTTTCATCAACTGGAATGATTGGCTCTTGTGTAACATCCCTTTTCCTTTTGCCTTTCTTTTGTTTGTTGGACTGTGGGTCAGGATTTAGGGATTGCATGAGCCAGCTCCAGGGTTTTTGTATTTCTCTTAGGGAAGACACGACTAGAGTCTTAATTAAAACCTGATGAAACATGCTACTCTTTGCATTGGAGGATTGTGACTGCACTCTTTTTGACATTTTTGCTAGGCTTTTGAGGAGAAAATAAGACAAATTTAAAGGATAATCACCATTTAGATGCATTAATAACCTAATGTGATAGATATAAATCAATAAGAATCTTCCTTCGCAGGTGATATACCTATGGATGACGATCAGAGCAATGTGCCATTCCTGTCTGATCCAACTGTGAGGGATTCCTTTTCTCCAATCCCAGTTTTGTTTGTCTGGCAGCAAAAATTGATTGGTGAATTCTGTAACTACATGCTCTTTCTTCGACCATCGTTCTCCTCCGACCACTAACCTGCAATCCTTGGAAATTGTTTGTTCTGTCACCAGCATTAGCAATTTCCCAATATCCACTTTGTAGCCATTGAAGTTTTATGCAAATGCCAAAGAGATCTGTTCGTCGTGACCTTGGAAGGTAGTGAGGAATTCAAACCAACCAACATCTCTAAATCTCTGCGCCATTTGCGGATATGCCTCAAGAATCTTGACACCCTTAGGTTCCAATCTGACCACTTACCCACTTCTCTTAGGCACCATGAAACACGATGCTACAACAGGCACTGATTGGATTCTGAATTTACAAACTTCAACTGTTAACATATAACAGTTCTTCTGAGAAAAACACCTGCGCTTATAATTCAACACAATCAAAATGACAAGTGGTGGGTTTAGATAATGATCTTTGGGAATTGAACGATTTGAAATGATTCCTTTGCAGGTACAGAGCAATTCGATCATGTAACGGTTTGAATCATAAAATGATTCGAGATCCATCATGGGACACATGCACACTCTTAGTCCACGATCTGTGTAATCATAACGAAATCTGGGTGGCGGGCGCATATTAAGGCATGATTATATTTGCGCTACTGGAATAATGTTATATTAAGGCATAGAAAACAGAAAAACTTCCGCGGCCAAGATAGCGTTACAGTGCGGAAATATTTGGACATTCTCGTAGTCGGAGTACTCGAGAAGTGCAGAAATATTTGGACATTCTTGCAATCGGAGTACTCGAGAGCTGCGAACTCCCCGCAGTCCAATAAGTCGTGAGGTACAGAAACATTTGTTGTTGGCGCAGGTTGTGCTAAATCTAGAAGCTTCCATTTGCATGAGGTATAGCGTGAGTTTTAAAGAAAATCGTGAGGGCCACGAGGATCAGAGGAGGTCGCATGAACTTGTGGAAAGAGGATCCATGAAACTTTGCTGCGTGAGTTTAATTGCATATTTGCATGCGTGAGAAACTTTGTTGCGTGAGTTTAATTTCGGATTTGCATGCGTGAGCGTGGAGGTAGTTTGCATGCCTGAGTGGAGTTTTGAAGTGTGAGTAAAATTCACATGCGTGGAGTTTTTTTTTAAAAACCTTTATTCTTAGTGAGTGAGGTTTGGAGTATTAAATGAAGGTGCTCACTTAAGGTGCCACGATTTATTAAGAAAATGGTGAAGGTGTTCACTTAAGTTTTTTATTAAAAGTGGATTTATTTTTTATTGAAAGTGGTTTCTTTATTAAAAGTTTAAATAAATTTATATTTTATCTTGGTAAAAGTAGAGTTATAAGTTTTTTCTTTAAAAAGGTGGAGTTATATGTTGGTTATTTTTTATATATAAAGAGGGAGTTATAAGTTTTTTCTTTAAAAAAAAAAGTGGATATTTTGGATATTAAGATGCATGCATGATTTAAGCTGAGAACAGAGATAGATTTGGATCAGTGGATCTGAAGGCAGAGCAACCGACTGCTCAGCACAGGAGAAAACTTGATAGAAAGTTGCATATCCTTGGTGATTTTCTTGCAGAGACTAAATTGCAGCAATGGCGAATCCACTGGCAGAGACCTACCTCAACGAAGCCAACAAGTTAGATGGCTCAAATTTCATTAACTGGAAATTCAAGATGCAGACACACATGGAGGGCTATGGTGTCTGGAACATTGCAAAGGGAACTGAACTGAAACCTGATGCAGCTGCAGGTGCGACAGCAGCACAGATCCAAGATTGGGAGAAGCGCGAAAACAAGGCAAAGGTATTGTTGCGCATGTTTGTTAAAGATATCATAATTCCACATATTAGAGACGCTACAACTTCTACTGCAACATGGACAACTCTTAAAACATTGTATGAAACTATCAACACAAATCACATTTTGTTCCTGAAAACTAAATTGCTAGGCATTAAGATGGATGGAAATGAATCTGTTAGTTCCTTTTTGGGTCGCATTAAAGAGGTGAAAGACAAGCTAGTAAATATAGGGGAA
>SNQJ01S0001052.1:252643-265796 GCA_010110895.2 Picea sitchensis
TTTTCTATATCATCTTTATTTTTTTATATAGTTTTAAAAAAAAAAAACATAGTTTTAAGCAAATTTTTTATTTATATTTAATATGTTAAAATGGATATTTTTTTTTGACATTGAACATTTCTAGATATCATTTTGACCCTATATTTATATCAATAAAATTAATGAGTATATTGTCATACTTGTTTTCTAGCTTGATGACCTTGTACTCATCAATAGTGACTTGACATGTAAAAAAATTTAGGAAGAAATTTGACATGACAAACTAAGGCCTTTGTATTATTTTCTTTCCCTCCAAATCGTGCAAAGCAGGGAAGCTATTTCCCTTTCCCTACCTAAGTATGATGTGACCTTCACCTCTATACAAATTATACCTATCTAGATTTAAAGGTTTCAAAAGTCACAAAATGTTTAAAAAAAAAGGTGTGAACAAGAAGGATTTTCTAACACCATAACACATTAATTTAAATGTATGAAGGTAATTGAAGTTCAATTTTTGTGAAAAAATACTTTCAAAGAGAAAAGTGTGAACAATAAGGATTTCCTACGGTATTCTAAGTGTACTTTATAAAAAATGTTTTATAAGTGCAATTTAGGTAAAACAAATGTTTTTCAAAGAGAACATAGATAAACATAATTTTAATTTCATTTCTTTAATTAAATGAATTAGAAAAGACATCAACCATTATTACAAACATAATTCTAATTTCATTTCTTTAATTAAATGAATTAGAAAAGCCATCAACCATTATTACTTTTTCTCTAGAAGATATTGATTGTTACTCACATTATATAAATGCAAAGCATAAAGTTGATGCTGATTGAAGAGGACTACTAACTTGAAACTCGCTCATTTTTCATTTTTATTGTTTTAATAATGATGGATAGGATATACATAACATTAAGTTTCTTTTTCATAAAGATGATTATGATTTTACAATGACAAATGAAATGGATTTTATAATTTGAATATATTTTTAATTACATCATACATATTCTATTTTAAATATTTATCTTTAATTAATTATATATTAAATAATTTATTTTAAAAAATTTAATATCTTTTTTAAATATAAAATTTTCTTAATTATACATTTAAAAAAATCATTTTTTAAATGCTTTACTTGGGAGACCCAAACATCCTTTATATAATTTTCCAATTACATATAAATGTTCAAGGTGTTATTAATTACACGTAAACTAATTTATTGTAAAATATTTTATCTCCACGATCATAAATATGACATTTTATTAGTTATATATTAAAAAAAAACTCTTGAAAAATATTTTTTCAAACAGATTTTAAAATCTTTTTAAAATAAGTGTTTCATGATAGTTTAGTTCTTGCTGGGTTGGAATGGGAATAAATGTAATAATGTGTTTTGCATAATCCATCTTGCTTTTATTTTCTTAATAAGATTATGTAATTTTTCTTATATGAAAGAGCACATATATCCTCATCACTTGTAACTTGATATATTGTTGGAGTCTGACTTGCCATATTTGAAATTTCCATTCCTACCTTGTATGTTTTATCTTTTTAATGTATTTATGAAATTCATTCATAATGATCTTTGTATACTTCCAACTGGCTTTCATCCCAATATTTAGAGTTAAGTACAATTTTCATAGTCACTTTTTTAATTTTTCCCATGGACAAAGTAAGCAACATCCATTTCATTCTATTAAATAGATCATCTCGCTTGTGTGTCTCTAAATGTGTTGGGATAAATAAAGTTATATGTGGTGGCAAAGAAACATATATATATATATATATATATATATATATATATTTAAGATTCTTTGATCTTCTTGTGTGACCTGTATGTTTGCTCGTTTTATTTTTTCTATATATTGTCAGAGGTTGATCTGCAATTTCTCTCCAGGAAGAGGGCGTCTTTGTATAGTACCAACTGGACATCTCAACATGTCTATCCAGTTGAATTTTTTTTTTCAGCAATGATAAAAAATTTCGAAGGTTTCTTAGAGAATTTTCATGGTAATGACTTAAAGGAATAAAAAATGATAGGAATTTTTTTTTTGTTGTTTTTAAAATAAATGTTCTTGGAAAATAGGATCATGAATCACACACACTAAACTTTCAAATTAAATAAACACAATTTTCTGACATCCACCATAGTTGAAGATAAAAAATTCTGAGCACATAAAAATAAAAGAAGATGACCGACATGCATAAAGAGAACTAATTTTGCATTCCAAAAACAAGATTACAAGGCACAATCAAGATTGTTCCCGGAGTAGTTTTCTTTGAAATTTATCAAAAAATAATAATGTCTATTACATATTCCTGGAAATTTAAATGCATTTGTCATATAGAGTGGGATTGGGGCTCCCACAGACCATAAGAGAAATAAGTACAATAAATAGGACTGTAGAAAGAAGAAGTGGGTGACGGTAGAGAGAAAGACCTGAAAAGAAGAAATTGAAAGTTATCAATCTTTGGTTAGACATTTCTATTTAAAGAGGTGGAATAATTGGATTGATAAACAAACCATGATGTGATCAGTATAGACTTACTATGATGGTATCTATCTTCCCCTTTGCTATTTGTTTGTTGATGCCTTTTTATTGCTCTCATCCATGGCTACTGGAATTGTGCCAACTGCTTGTTGCCCTTCGTTGGTGAGCTTGTCAATTACCCTTTGGAGTCATTCTTCAATGTAGCTTCTCATGGGGGTTCATGTTGATCTCATCCCAAATTTTTATGTTGAAAAGATCCTTTTCTAATTCTCTTAGATCGATAGAAAGATTATGCAAATCTTGATCAATTTCTTCATTATGTACCGAATAGTCCACTAGCCAATTGTCCACGTCATCTTCACCATATTCAAGGATGCTATAAAACTTTTCTAAAGACAACCCCTTAAAAATATCAACTTGTTCATCGAAGGCTTGTTTGGTTAAGGACAAGGAGTTGATGATTAAGTTGGGGTCTTGGACCTCATTGGTACTTCCAGCTAAGTCTATTTTGGTCATCTTTTTGAATAATTCTTCTTTCTTTGATATGGCTTGTTCACATGATTGGACAATGAGATGCATATTTTTAACTTTCTCTTTCCAGCATGCATTTAAGTGTTTGATCTGGTTTGGGGAGGGGAGATCTTCTTGTCTTCTTCTCATATCTGTCATGTTGCCGACATGGATGCCAAAAGGGAGGACTGTCTCTAGATAGAAACGTTCTTCATTTTTTAAATCCGCCTGCAAATGTTCGTGCAAAGCACGTGTCGTCGTTCCAAGGGAAGCCATACTTTGTGATGTTTCCCAAGCCTGAGTAATTAGCTCCATTGTTTTCTTGATATTCTTCTTCGCATAGCCTCTACACAATGTGAGGAGGTTGGAGGATCCTTTTAACTTGGATGTAGAGGTGGTAGGCATGGTTATTTCTAAAGTACTGGCAAGAAATGGGATAGGAATTAAAGCTTCCTCCAATTCCTTGAGTCGATCCTTCAGTTTGGCATTCTCCATCTCGATGCCTCCAATGGAATCATCAAGAGAATCTTCGGTTTCTCGGTGAAGTCAGGAGGTTTGGGATGGCTGCATGTTCCTAAGGTTAATCTCTGAATGAGATTTCCCTTTCTTATTTCCTATATCTCTCTTTTCAATAATTAAATTTTTAGATTCATTGTAAAAAAAAACACTCTGGAATACGAAGGATTCATCTTCATCAAAAAATTTGGTCTCAGTGATTTCCATTTGGGGACTATGGTGGATTGTGTCCACGGGATGATCAATGTTGCGGAATATGCTATCTAGATCAGTCTCATGTTCCATGTCTTCACTTTCAATTTCAGACTCTTCCGCTTTCCCTACAACGTTTTTTCTCTTCTTCCTTATGGGAAGCTTGTGAGAACTATCAATTTTATTGGGAGGAGGGTTATTATCTCCTCCTTCGTTTGAATAATTATAGGTTTCTTTATTACGGGTGTGGGTCGTTGGAGCGATTCTCCCAAATGTCGTACTCTTGGGAGTGGTAGCCGGGGATTGAACACTCTTCTCATTGAGGCCTTTTCCTTGTTGTTTATACAATTTAGTGGTGATTTGTAATGTTTCTAGGTCACCAACATCAGGAGCAAGAGTGTTGTTTTCATTGTCTCTATCTTCGTTCATGCATGTCTGGATAAAAGAATTGTTGAAGCCAACTGCTAGTAAATGTTCTAAAAAAATCTCATTAGGTTCAAACCCTCTTATCCTTTCAACATATCTTAGGTTCAATTTATTGAAATGGCCTATGAATTCATTAATCTTCTTGACGATCCTGAACACGAAGTCCCCGAATTTTCAAGGCAGAGGAATGAACTGTTTTTTTCTCTTCTCATGGAAAAAATGCAACTAGTAGTTTTATTTCCTTTCTATTTCTATAACAAACATTTTTTCCGTAATGTGACATGGAAGGAAAGAAAGATTTTTCTTGGAGCCAAAAATCATTATCACACATTAATTCTCCATTTCTTCAAGTGTCCCCTTCCTGTCCAAAAACTTGGTCGCGTGGTCAGACATGTGGGGAGCATCCTTTCCTAACAATAAATATTTGAAAACTAAGGCAAAGTCATTAAAAACCTCATAAAAATAGTGGGAGGCCTTGTGCCTCCACAAGGCCTGGTACTAGAAGGTTACTGGGTCGAATTCACAGTTTACCTTCTTGGACATAGACAATTTTGGAAACAAACAACAATGCGCTATCGTGAAATCCAAGTAGGATGACATATAAAATTTCTTCTTCTCTCTGAATCATGACAATTGGGAAAAAATTTCAATGGAAATTAGGTTCCCCCAATAAAAAATGGCTTGATCCTTGACTATGAAATACAAAATATAAAGAATCATGCGGAAAATACTTGTTGTGGATTCTTGTCCCGTTATTCTTGTAAACAACCATGCAATTTCCCGAAATGGATTTCTAAATGAACTAACCTGCAAACTTCTGATATCTTCAGGAATTATTATCAGGTCTTCCAGGAACTCGGGCAAGAGGTCCAACCCATTATCATGCTTTTTTAGGAACTTCTTGCAGTATTCTCCTTTGAAGTTCAATGTTGGCTCTGACAATCTTAACATCTTGTGAAAGACCTGAGGTGACAAAGAAACGGGAGAGTGGTCTCGCATTGGAATAATTCTCTGGACTGAAATGTATCTGTCGACGCACTAAGAGACCATCTCCTTAAAGTCAAAAACTTCAAGGACACAGCTTGCATGAGCAATTTGAGAGGTCCAAATTACTTTGTTCTGGGAAGAAGGGGATGATTAGTAAGAGTATGCCCTGGACCACTGGGAGTTTTGGTCCTCACACCTAAATATGTTCACTTTATCTCCATGGAACTGCTTGCAAGCTAGTGCCATAATTTTACGAGAACATTTGTTTCCTCCAGACGATGTTTGAAATGAACAGTTGGAGGGGATAATATAACCCTCTGCAAATCTTGGTTCAATGCGTGTGAATAGGAGATTTCCTCAACCCTTTCGCTCAGTAATGACAATCTCTATGGTTGTTGCATGGTGAGTTGTTAGCATTAAAGATTAGTAATTGTATACTTAGAAGTGCAAAGGTGGTGGGTACAGAAAAGAGCAATTAAGGATTGGATATTTAGTGAACTCGCCAACCTAACGACCCGCAAAAGACATTTCATGATGTTTGATATGAACACTCGGAAGGGATAATATAACCCTACGGAAATATTAGTTTAATGCGTATTAATGGGAGATCTCCTCGAGCCTTTCTCTCATTAATGACATTCTTTACGGTTCCTACATGATGATTTGTTAGCATTAAATATTACTAATTGCATATTTAGAAACAAGTACAAAGGTGGCAGGGACAGGGAAGAACAATTAATAAATGGCTAAGTATGGAAAGCGATCGATTGGTATTCAAAATAGGGTTACAAGGGATACTTAGGAGATGTGAGAGTCGGACGGTCAAATTGCATGTCTCGAAAGTTTTGAGTGCAAAATGCATAAAACGGAAGAGGGCATGATGGGGCAGTCCAACAGTTAGTTTGTATATTGCAGAACTTCGGGTGTTGTTTGCAAGTTGTGGAACAATGGAAGCGCAATATTGAGCCCACCTATCCAGGAACCCACAATCGAAAAAGTGGCTAAGTATGGAATAGGGAAATAGTCGATCGAACGTATTTTTGATAATATATTCAAATTTGTAATAGATATCCCATTACCTGGCAAGATCTTTTCTGCATGTATCTGGAAAAGTTATGTAGGGATATTCAGTGTGACTATCTCCTCGAGAATTTTTCTTATTAATGACAATATTTGCAGTTGTTGCATGATGAGATGTTAGCATTAAACCTTAGTTATTGCATACTTGGAAAGAAGTGTGAAGGTGGCGGACATATGAAACAACAATTAGGAATTGGAGATTTCGTGAACCAACCAACCCGATGATCCACGAAAGAGATTCCAAGAAATGGCCAAGTATGGAAAGCGGTCGGATGAGCTTAAAAATATGGTGACAAGGGTTCCCTAGGAGAGATGAGGCCCCGATGGTCAAATTGTATGTCTCATAACTTTTGAGTGAAAAATGTGTAACACGAAAGAGGGGATGATGTGGGAGTCTGACAGACAATTTGTATATCGTGGAAGTTTGAGTGTGGTTTGTAGGTCACGAAACAATGGAAGTGCAATATAGATCCCACCTGCCCGAGAATCCATGATCGAAAAAGTGGCTAGCTATGGAATGGGGAAGCGGTCAGTCGGAGTCATGATATAAAAGAATGAGTGAAAATGTGAACTCGTGAGTCTGCCAACCTCCGCAGTTAGACATTTTCGGAAAAATGACTAAGTAACCAAAAAGAGAAAGTAGAGGGGAAAAAGAAAGGGGAATTTGGTTAAGTATAGAAGAGGGAAAAGAAGGGGATAAAAGAGAGTGGGAAAATATAAAAGAGGAAGGCAATTTTTGTAAGCGGGAATTGGTCTCAAACAAGCCCCATTGTTGCAAAATCATCATTTTGTAGTCCAATATTTTGTCCACTTATGTGTTTTCTATTATGATTGTATCATTAAAAATGGTGTGAGAAAATGCTTTGTTGAAGATTTGTTTTTATTGCAACTTGTGTGAGTAATTGTGTTCTTGATACATTGTTTAATGCCTTGAAATATTATTTAAAGTATTAAACTTCCTGCATGATGAGTTGTTAGCATTAAAGCTTAATAATTGCATATCTAGAAATAAACTTATTATACTGTCAACTTGACAATAAGTATAACAACGAAGAACATGAATTGTAATATTTTGGTTGATTTCATAGCCCCATTTGACTTCAACTAGCATATATCATTTAATTTTTTAAATATTTGTGAAGAAGAAATTTGGTAATTTCATTAATAAAGTAAAAGTGCTCAAATAGAGTCGAGGGGATGGACAACCAATAAAATGTTTCATTTTGGAGTAAAGGAATCAAGGAAGCAAGAGGGAAATAAGAGATCGTTCGCTCAGCAAGGTTGATATGAGAACGAAACTTCTTGGGCGAGGCCCCAACTCCCTACATCGTGAATTAGTGTTGCTATGTTCTATCTACATTATGAATGGAATTGAATGTTGGTTTGAAACTTTGTCAAATTCATTTATGTTTCCATAGAAGCCTCATGTGATCGACACAATTCATTGTCATATAATTGTTCAATGCTCCATGTTTGATCAAATTACTTGAGTCAATACAATATTTAATAATTACGAGACTATCAAACCATGCAAATGGGAAGAGGTGTACTTAAATCAAGCAAAGAAGCACCAACCAAGATTCCAAGTCAATTTTTTAATAGTAAATATATAAAAAAAAATAGTAGGTAATATATATTTATCCATAGACATTGGATTGAGTTCTTTGCACCAAAGCATTGAACATATTTGTCATAAATACAAGTAGAGGAGTTACAAAAAAAAAACATGCACACAATTCTATGTTGTTCATCTAGTGTGGCAACATACAAGAGCCATAAAAAAGCTCTTGAACATGCATACAAAACTGATTATCATGCTTTTTTAGGAACTCCTGGTAGTATTCTCCTCTTAAGGTCAATGTTGGCTATGAAAATCTCAACATCTTGCGGAAGACCTGAGGTGACAAAGAAATAGGAGAGTGGTTCCACAATGGAATAATTCTTTGGCTTGAAATAGGTCAAAAACACTCATTCTCCTGACACTGGAGACCTAGAGACATTGTAAAGAACCACTGAATTGTACAAACAACAGGGAAAAGGCCTCGATGAGAAGAGTGTCCAATTCCCATCTACCACTGCCAAGAGTACGACATCCCGGAGCATTGTTCCAACAACCCACCCAGAAAGAAAGAAAGTCATAATTCTTCAAATGCAAGAGGAGATAACAGCCCTCCTCGTGACAAAATTGATAGTTCTCACAAGCTTCCCGTGAGGAAGAAGAGAAACAATGTTGTAGGCAAAGAGGAAGATCTCAGAACTGAAACTGAGGACACACCAAGAGACCACCTCCTTACAATCAAAGACTTCAGGGACACAGCCTGCATGAGCAATTCCAGAGGTCCAAATTACTTCATTCTAGGCAGAAGGGGACCAAGAGACCACCTCCTTACAAACAAAGACTTCAAAGACACAGGCTACACTTTCAATTCTGGAGGTCCACATTACTTCGTTCTAGGTGGAAGTGGATGAGTAGTAGGAATATGCTTTGCACCACTGGGAGTTATGTTCCTCACCCCCTAATATGTTAATTGTATATCTATAGAACATGAGAATTGTCCCACGGTTGAATAATTATTTGTCTTGAAATATATCTCTTGGTGCACCAAGAGACCATTTCCTTACAATCAAAGACTTCAGGGACACAACCTGCACCAGGGAAAAATCCAAACCCAATCCCAAACCCTAAAAATGAAAGGAAAGGATACATCTATGAGGGTGAGGACCGCCATCTGAGTCAAGAGACTCAAAATATCGATCTGCAAAGTGACTATTGCATTTAGCATCGGCTTATTTTCTGAAAACCCTTCCTTTGGTATTGTTAGGGATGCCATCGTCGAGCCGAGAAGTGCCCCCCCCCNCATCATCCATCATTGTATCATCGTCCATCATATCATCTTCTTCCAGCTCGAAATCGACCGTATCAACCTCTGCATCGGCCATCAATGCATAAGGGGGTTTATCTGAGCAGGAGGGGTTACGTTGGAATTATTTGGCTTGAAATATATCTCTCAGTGCACCAAGGGACCATATCTTTATTTGTTTATGGGTGGAAGGAGATGAGTATTAATAATATTCCCTAGACCACTCGAGGTTCTGGTTATCATGCTCAAAGGTGTTTACTGTATCTAGACATAACTTCTGTCGAACTGCTGCCATAAGTTAACGAGAACGTTTGTTTTCTCTAGATGATCTTTGAAATGAACATTCGGAAGGGATAATATAACCCTCCGCAAATATTGGTTTAATGTGTATCAATGGGAGATCTCCTCGAGCCTTTCATTGATTAATGACAATTTCTACGGTTCTGAGTTGTTACCATTAAACCTTACTAATTTCATACTTAGAAAAAAGTGTGAAGGTGGTGGTGACGGTGAAGAGAGATTGAGGATTGGAGATTTTGTGAAGCCACCAACCGGACGACATGCAAAATAGATTTCATGATGCTTGAAATGAACACTTGGAAGGGATAATACAACCTCCACAAATCTTGGTTTAATTCGTATTAATGACAGATCTCCTCCAGCCATTTGAACATTAATGACAATCTTAATGGTTCTTGCATGATGAGATATTAGCATTAAAGATTAATAATTGCATATCTATAAAGAAGTGTGAAGGTGGTCTGGATGGCGAAAGCATTGGAAATTTAGTGAAACCACCAACCTGCAAAAGAGATTCCAAGA
Source organism: Picea sitchensis (assembly GCA_010110895.2). Classification (NCBI taxonomy): domain Eukaryota; kingdom Viridiplantae; phylum Streptophyta; class Pinopsida; order Pinales; family Pinaceae; genus Picea; species Picea sitchensis. The sequence continues at coordinate 262,516 of SNQJ01S0001052.1, forward strand.
AATGGCCAAGTATGGAAAGCGGTTGGTCGGGATTCAAAACAGGGTCACAAGTTATACACATGAGACGTGAGGGCCCGATGGTCAAATTGTATGTCTCCGAACTTTTGACTGAAAAATGTGTAACATGGAACAAGGCATGATGACGGACTTCGACAATCAATTTATATATCACAAAACTCCAGGTGATGTTTGTAGGTCGTGGAACAATGGAAGCGCAATGTTGAGCAAGCTTGCTCAGGAACCGACGATGGAAATAGTGGCCAAGTATGGAATGTGGAAGTGGTCGGTCAGACTCGTGATATAAAAGCATGAGACATTCAGAAAAATGACTAAGTAACCAGAAAGGGAAAGTAAAGGAGAAAAAGAAAGGGGAATTTGGTTGTCAATTTTTATATTAGGGAAGTCCAGGTGTTGTTTGCATGGGATGAAACAATGGAAGCACATTGTTGATACCGCCTAGCAGGGAAACTACGATCGAAAAAGTTTTTGAGTATGGAATGGGGAAGCGGCCAGTCAGACTCATGATATAAAAGCATCAGTGGAAACCTAAACGCATGAATCCGCCAACCCGCGCACTTAGACATTTTTCGAAAAATGACTAAGTAACCAGAAAGGGAAAGTAGAGGGAAAAAAGAAAGGGGAGGGAAATTTTTGGAAGCGGGAATTGGTCTTAACAAAGCTCCATTTATGGTCTTAAGAGTAACTATGAAGAGCATTAGACAGGTGAACAGGCTCTTCAATCAAGGAATAGAGAAAGTGAGTCATGGTTATACTTTCTAGGATGTGTTTGCATAAGAGAAGCATAAAAAGATACAGAAAAACCAATTTTGGGATGTTCAAGTAAAATTATTGTACTTTCAACTTCACCGTAAGTATAACACCGAAAAATTTTAATTTTAATTTTTTGTGGTTGATTTCATAGTTCCATTGGACTTGACATAGCATATATCCTTTTATTTCAAAATATTTCTGAAGATGAATTTTGGTGATTTCATCGATCAAGTAAAAGTGATAAAATGAACAACATATTACATTTTCTTCACAGAGTTTACATTAAAAGGAAAAACTGGTCTTGTATATTCTTTAAGATCATAGAAAAACCGCTAATATCTTGAATGTAGCATCTAGCCATAATTGAAAAATCGGGCCCATGAGAACCTTGGACTACAACACAAAAGCACATGAACAAAAGTCTGTCAAACACAAGACAAGAAAAAATCAATGGAGATTGGGCATTGTATCCCATCTATAACCAAATCCCCAAATGGGCACCAAGAAATTTTATGATTACTATATTACAATGAACCAAGATCACTATGAACATTTTCTTCTGATAGTACTATGAACCAATATCATGTTGACCTGATAATGTTCTAACATTATTAGTTCTGGAAAAGAGTCTTATCATTTAACTTAATGGAGTTCGAACATGCCAAATTTGAAATATTATTGAAAATGCCTAATGCTTTTGTTCAAAGGAGCAAGCCATTTTGACAGCTGAAAGGATGGACCTGATTTATTCATAGTTGGATACTTTGTATGAGGTATGTCCTCATTCTTCTCATTCCTAGACTGAATAATCTTATGCACTTCCAATTCAAATTGCCATGGCATTGAAAAACTCTATTCNATCATCATTGGGTAGCATGGACATATACAGATGAAATTTTTTCGTTTCCTATCAATTCTTGATATGATTTTTTTATTTCTTTTGGTTCAACTGATATGCAGTATGGCATTGTCCTCATTTAATGTAAATTTTCTATGGATACGAAAGTCGCATAACATGTAGACATTGTTTTCCTTTTTCTGTAGGTATACTTCATATGGAAATTCTACTAACCGAGGAAGTACATCTTGTTGCAGAGGTTGTCTAATTGTACAATGTACAATTGTGTTGTTGAGGGTTCGAATGGAAGTGTTGAGGCAATGTCTATATATGTAAGGGAATTTTTCACTTCATTGTAGGCAATCAATTGTGACATCATTTATGAAAGCATAGGAAAAAGAAGGAGAGTTTCATTTGGCACATACATGCTCGAAGGGGGTAGAGTATGCATTTGCTGCAACCAAAAATCCCTCAACCTGCACACGTGAGCATAGTAGTTAATATATTGAACAATATAATATACAACTGTACACCAAAAAAAGCTACAGAAATTTTTTCAAGGCAATGTTTATGAGCAAAGTGTGGATGGAATTGTATATGTATATGCACAATAGTTGTCGAGCTAGTTAGTTTCTTGATATCCTGTACTATACATGTTTGCAATTCTATTACAAAAGTTGCTTGGGTTGTGTGAAAGATCCTTTCTTTAAAATATCTTTTCTTTGTCATATTTTTGAAGAGCATAAGTGGAAATTTCCCTTTATGCAATTGTTGTTCCATTGAGGAAAACAAATTTGAATAGGTGTCAAACAATTGCAACTACAACATGGAACAGTGTAATAGTTTTGTAACATAACTGAGATATATGATTATGTGAAAGTAAAGGACAAAAAAAGATATGGAGAACAATATCATTTCCTTGTCATTGTCTAACTCTCCATATTTGATATGGAGAACGTGTTGTGAGAAAACTTTTCTCGCAAGTGTGACAACTGCACCAATGGTTCTGATTGGGTAAGTGTCGTCACTCTGTGCAAGTTGAATGATTGTTGTGTCTGGTACGAAATGATATTTTGAACAAATCACAAGAATTTTTTCCACAATACTTGTTTCGTTCAGCGATATAATATGATCACAATCACCACAGTCATATATTGTTTTTGACAATATATTAAAATTTGTAATGGATATCCCATTACCTGGCAAGATCTTTTCTGCATGTTTCTGGACAAGTTGTGTAGGGATAGTTAGTGTGAATGTCATCATGGATTTCTTTTCTGTGATGTCATCATGCACAATGCATCTAGTTTTGTGTGCCTTGTCTAAGTAGGTGTTATACATGTTATCAGACAAATCTGTAGGTGTGGACACAAACTGATCTCCCTAGATCCACCTGGATCTAGAACAAAGCAAGACAGAACATGACTCTTTCCCTAGGTTTTGACCATTGAATGAAGTAGGAGGCAAGAACAAATAACATACCTTATTATCGCTTCCTATGGTCTTTGTTGCTCCCGCTTCGCTCCAGTGCTCTCGTGTAGTCAAGACCAAGACAGCACAAACCAACCAAAGTGAAGATAGTACAATATATTCAACAGTTAACCTATGTGTATGATCAAGGAATTACACAATAAAGTGGAAATAGCTTTATGGGAAAGGGACATGCCACTGT
>SNQJ01S0001052.1:278214-302269 GCA_010110895.2 Picea sitchensis
GCAAACGAAGACAAGAAAGACATCAATCAATGGTCCAAGAAATCTTTTATGAGGTAATCAAACTGATCTGGACAGTTAAAAAGACCAAAACTCAAATCCAAACTTTTGAAAAATTGAGTTCGCAGGCAGGCAATATTACACAGTGCGAGAATCACTGATTCTCATAGGTGACCCTTGAGCAGGGTGCGAGAACCTCACACTGAAACCTAAAGGCAAAGTGTGAACTCTACCTATTCTCGCAGGCTGCAATGAAGTACAGTGCGAGAATGTCTGAACATAATCAAAATTTTGGAAAATGAAGCAAAATTGAAAAATGTCTCTGGACCCAGAGGGTCTATCAAGATATCCTGAAGACTTAGAGATTGATAGGACAGGAGAAAAGTAAAACCAGAGAAAATGGCCACATAAAAACGCCAAAATCCACAAAGAAAATGGGATTGTTCCCCAGTGGAGTCGCCAATTTTTTTATCGGACAAATCTATAGGTACAAACACGAACTGATCTCCCTAGATCCACCTGGATCTAGAACAAAGCAAGACAGAACATGACTCTTTCCCTAGGTTTTTACCATTGAATGAACTAGGAGGCAAGAACAAATAACATACCTTATTATCGCCTCCTATGGTCTTTGTTGCTCTTGCTTCGCTCTAGTGCTCTCGTGTAGTCAAGACGAAGACAACACAAACCAACCAAAGTGAAGATAGTACAATATATTCAACAGTTAACCTATGTGTATGATCAAGGAATTACACAATAAAGTGGAAATAGCTTTATGGGAAAGGGACATGCCACTGTATCATATTAATGGAAAGTAAAGATTACAACCTGATCCTTGATGTCACAAAATTCCTTTCGATGGCCCTTGGCTCTGACACACACACTTACTCAATCCTTGTATGAAGAAGATCAAATCCTTTTGATAGACTTGTTAGATTCTTCAAGTTGTTGTTCAATGATGAGTCCTTCACACAATTCTTTCACCAATTCTCCAATGAATCTTGCTTAACCCTTTCCATGAGAATTCCTTCAATATATAGAAGAGAATGAATTAGTTACTTGGATAACAATGATCCCAAAATATCAGGGAATCTAGTACTAGGATAACCATTCGAATGCCATCTCATCCTTCTAGAATATTCCTTTCTAGAAGCATCAAGAATTCATCTTTTTCTTTGCTTTAGGAAGAGTTCGCACTGTAGCAGTTCAACACAGTGAGATAAGTTCGCACCCTGGCTTAAGGCAGCCTACGAGAATGGGTCATTCTCACACCCAAATATACTAGCAGCCTGCGAACAGTCTTCAAAAATGAGTTTTCTTGAAGAGATGAACGTAACTTTTTCTCAGGAGAAAGTTCTTATGAAGATCATGAATACACCATCATCAATACATCATCATGATGACCAAAATCATGGGTAACAATAAACAACCATTATTTCCTTGATGAACACTTTTCCAGTTCGACATCTATTCAATCCTTCTATTGATAGTATATTGGGTGTTATAAGTTTAGAGCTGGTGACATTGTTTGAATAGAAAAAGTAATGTGAATGGAAGTCTGCATCATTGTTTTGTTTTCTTTTTTTTTGGCATAAATGTACAAGTAGATGCACAACTTGGATGAAGTATGCAGGTCATATTTTTTAACCATACCTCTTAGTGTGCAGAACTTGCACTATGTTGGGAATCTCACTTGCGCTCGTCGATACTTCCTATGAACTGCAAAGCATGTGTTGCATATGACATCAACATATTTATCATGGCATATATGAATAAATAGCTCAGGATATTTGTTTGGTAAGCATAGCAAGAGAACAATTTATGAATCTTTACCTTTGGCCTTGACATTCTATTGATGTTTGCGATGATTGTCTACTCATGCCCATGTCACTTGTCCAACTTTTTTTGATGCAAGAATGTGTACATGAACATTAGAATGAATAAATAAGCATATGCATTGTATATTGTTCATAATTGTTCTAGATGTCACATACAGGCTCGAAGGAGATGGAATATGAAATAGGGCGTGAAGGGATACTTAGGAAACATGAGGACCCAATGATCAAATTGTATACCTCAGAAATTTTAAGTACAAAAATGTGTAACATGGAACAGGGCATGAAGGGAAGTTGTTTACAGGTCATGAAAGAATAGAAGTTCAATATTGAGCCCACCATCCCCAGAGTTCGGCTGTCAATTTGTATATTGCAGAACTACGGGGGTTGTTTGAAGGACACGAAATAATAGAAGTGCAATTTTGAGCCCGCCGGCTCGGGAACCTGCGATAAAAAAAGTGGCTAAGTATCGAATGAGGAAGTCGTCAGTTGGACTCATGATATAGAATCATGTGTATAAATGTGAACCCGTGAGTTGGCCAACCCACACACCTAGACATTTTCAGAAAAATGACTAAGTAAAGCAACCAGAAAGGGAAAGTAGAGGGGAAAAAAAAGGGTAATTCGGTTAAGTATAGAAGAGGGAAAAAAAGGGGATAATAGAGAGTGGGAAAATAGAAAAGGGGAGGGAAATTTCAGAAGAGGGAAGTCTCAACAAAGGCCCATTGTTTCCAAATCATCGTTTTCTAGTCCAATATTTGATCCACCTACTCGTTTCGTGTGTTTGATTTACTATCACAATTGGTATACCTTTTCGAAGATTGTACTTCAACTTCCTCTGCTGTGGCATATAAGATTTCATCCTCTTGTCCAACTATTCTATTTCTTTCAATGTAGCAATGTAGAAAATACAATGGACATGAAGGTAAGTTGGTATGTAGAAAGACATGTAAAAAATAAATACAGTTCTATTTATTTCAATGTAGTAGCACATAAAATACAATTGACATTAAGATAAGTTATTATGTATAAAGATACTTAGTATCCACATACAATAAATTAGGTGCAAAAAAGAAGAACAAATATACAAACAATAAATGAAATAAAAAATAATGGAATATGAAATAAGAGTAGAAGCATGCACCTTTGTATCTCCTCTTCTACATTAGTGGTTAAAAGTCCTTCATCTTCTCCAGTTATTGTTTTTGTTTCCATGTGGGAACACACAAAATACAATAAACATGAATGTAAGCTAGTATGTAAGGGAAAACAAGTAATATGTACATACAATAAATGAGAATCAAAGGAATAGAATAAAAGATAGAGTTAGAAGCATGAACCATTATTTTTCTTCATCCATGGTTGTGGTTATATAGAATGTTTCCTAGAGAAAATATATTACAAGCAAGAAAATTTTAAGAAGTTAGATGGTCCTAGATAAATGATTTAGTTTTGTGTAACAAAGTATCCATATATGCTTTGAGACATGGAAATATAATTTTGTAATATCTTTGATGTATATTTCATAATTCAAGTACAAGACAAATTGTATCATGGTCACACCAGTTTATGTATAAGATAAAGAGGTTGTATTGTGATATGGGCACATTTCACCATATATGGCCAATAAGTGTGTTTTGTACATGTTTTATCTTAACCAAAAGAAAGAGGAGATTGTAAATGCACATGTAGTTTTCCAATTATTTTGTTATGGCACTATTTTGTTGCATGTCAACACTGAAGTCTCCTAAAATTCTTGCTAGTACCATCTCAACATATTTTTCTTCTACAAGAACATTTTGCAAAGGCATGTAGGTATGGTTCAGAGTTTGGAGAAAAAAAGTGGAGAAATATTTAAGAGAAGGAAGGAAAGATATGTCAATTTTGTGGAATTTTGTTGCATCTTAGCCACTGTTGTACCATACCTATCCCTTCTACACCTAATTGCATTTTTCTTCTGCAAGAACATCTTGCAAAGGCAACAAACTTGACATTTTATTTTTCATGTGAAAGACATAGGTTCGATTCCCGTACGAGATAGGTAGCTACTCATTCATGGGCAAGCTGGGAATATCATTGAGGGCAAGGTGCGGAGATTGAAGAATTCCTTATTCAATTGAGGCGTTAGATTTCCACTTCATCACATATGACAATAGACCGGGATTTGTAATGCTAGAAAAAAATGACAGCCACAGTTGCGAAAACGATATTGGCATGCACATGGTGTAGAGCCTGGGGAAAATATCAAAGGAAAATTTAAGAGCATGAGAAAAAGATATGCCAACCTCTATGGAAAGTCTGTAGGATAGGAATGATGAATAAATACTTAAACATTGTTACTTGCAAAATGAAAACAACAAATACAAATGAAAGTATGGTATTGAAACTTACTTGTTAGTGATGAACAAAAGAACCGTAAGCCCAATTGCAGGTGCAGGACTTGAACCCTGCAAAGTGCAAAAAACAATTCCAATTGTCACTACAGGACCCCAAACTTTCAAAGTCGAAGCAAACAAAAGAAAGAAGGAAGAAACAAACCAGTGAGAAAGCATGAATGGTTCCAACTGCAGGTGCATGACCTCAACCCTGCAAAATTGAAACAAACAAGAAGAAGCAACAACCAACGAATTAGTGAACAAGAAACAACCAGTGAACCAATAAAGAATATATGTATCTTCAATGATGACTAAATTGCATTCCAAGTATAGAAGAAATATGAAACATATGATGACCATGAGAGTGGAATTAATTAAACATTCTTACTCGTCAATGATGAACGACAAAATCGCATGTCCAATTGTGGTTGCAGGACTTGAACCCTACAAAGTGAAAAAACAGCTCCAACTGTGGGTGCAAGACTCCAACCTTGCAAAGTTGAAGCAAACAAAAGCAAGCAGGAATCACCAACAGGTCCAACTGAAGGTGTAGGACCTCAACCTTGCAAAGTTGAACCAAACAAGAACAAGCAACAACCGACGAACCGATGAACCAACGAACAAGCAACAACCAGTGAACCAGTAAACAATATATGTATCTTCAATGATGACTAAATTGCATTCCAAGCATAGAAGAAGTATGAAACATATGATGGCTATGCAAGTGGTGGTGGACAAAAATATTGTCCAAATTCACTGCAACATTGTATGGAAAAACTCGAGGAAAAATGTACTGTGGCAGGCCTATTTAAGGAAACATTTAAGGATGTTAGGCATGTTTAAGGGCCTCGTGCTATATAAAAATTTAAGTTGTCAGGCATGTTTAAGGGCCTCTATGTAAACATTTAAGTTGTCAGGCCTATTCAAGTACCTCAAAAAGAGTGTCAATACTCAAAACTTTGGGTATGTAAACATTTCAATAAAAATAGAAATAATAAAAAAATTAAAAAAGAGCGTTGATGCTCAAAATTTTCAGTATGTAAACATTTCAATAAAAATTAAAAAAGAGCGTTGATGCTCAAAACTTTGGATATGTAAACATTTAAAACATTGGGAATAACAAAGTTGGCAATAAGACTTCGAATCTATTCTCCAATGAGATGATGACATATAAGTTTTTTTTTATTATATAAAAATAATGTTTTTAGTTATCCAATTCAAATAATAGAGATGATGCGAAAATTTATAGTCAAAGGACATATTAATATGAAGCCAACGAATTATCGATCGCTATAGTCCCTCTACGCTTCGTCGAGGACTAATAAAGGGATAGGGTGTTTTTTTATTATTTTAATTTTTTTTCAAATGTTTGTGTCATTAATAACACGTAAATTTTTTTATCTCCGCAACCTTAACATCTCCTTTAAATATGACATTTTATTAGTTATATATTAAGAAAAATATCTTGTAAAATATTTTTTTTGAGAGGCTTCAATATCTTTTTTAAAATAAAGGGAAAGGGTGTTTTTTTTTTATTGGAATGGATACGAGTGTCCGGGACGAGTAGAAGTTTCCCCCAAATTTGCAGGAAACGTGAAGTTGGGAGCGACAATAATATATATTAAAAAAATATAAAATATTTTAGTCTACAATGTATCCAGATAATGATAAAATTGAAGGTCAATCCACGACAATGTTGTTCTTACTGCAACAAGCAACAACTACAATATCCAAATTACTAATTTAATTTGTAATAATAATTATATGAATTTATTTAACACAATATTGAAAGTTTAACATCCATTAGAAAATGAGAAACAAAATTGAAAATACATATATAAAGTTTTAACATCTTTTAAAAATTAAACTTTACATATATAAACTTCAAACATCTTTGTAAATTTGAAGCATTATTCTTGTTCTCATTGGAAAAAACTAAATAGTGTTACTCTTGTAATATGAAAATATAATAAAAGTCGATGATATGGTTGGTTGATAGTAACAACAAACTCGAGAAAATTCTTTTCATGGATAGGGTATTGATTTATTCTACTTTCATGTTTAGTAGACTTGAAGAAAAACACACATGCATTAAAAAAACTTCATATCCACAACTATAAAGTCAGTAGTATTAATTTTTTTTACTTAGATAATTTTTAAAATAAAATTTAGTGTAGTTTAGTCTTTTCTTTATAGTGATATTTTAAATAAATATAATGAAAATATTTGTAATAAATGATGTATTTGTAATAAATGATGTATTTGTAATAATGGAATAAAAATATTTACATTTTAATTTAATAGAATTTTAATTTAAAGCTCTCTATTTCGGAAACTAGTTCCCAAGCTCTCGTTTTGTTGATGTTGAAGCTCCCAAAAAGCTCCAAAGTTCCCAAAACAGTTCTCAGGCAATTGAGGACTTTCCATACTAGTTCCCAAGCTTATGGAACGTCGGGAATGAATTTCAGAGATGTTGAAAATTGCGGGAGTAGTTCCCGTGCAACTATGGTTAATTCATATGGTGATTTAGAAATGTTTTTTTTTTTAGATTTTTAAATATAAAAATAAAATACCCCTCTTAAAATTAGACAAACCAAATTTGACTTCAAGAAATGTTAACCACCACCATTATGGTAAAACGTTTTTTAGAAATAATTTTGACATTATTTATTAGTGTATCTTATCCATAAAGATCAAAAGCACATACTTATTAATATGACACTAGCCAAATACTCAACAATATTAATTATAATTAATTAAACTAAATCTTTAGTATCTTGTGTGTGTGTGTGTGTGTGTGTGTGTATGGTTAGGAACATGTGTATCCTCCTTGAGATTTAGGTTCAAATCCAGCAGGGGGTGATTATGTACACCTCCATAGACTTTAGCATTCAAATTGCTCCATGGAGGGGTTCCTTGTCCCTGACCAAGGATCTCATGCACACCAATTTGGTGTTTGTCTTGGCTATGACCTTAAAATAGATTATATATATATATATATATATATATATATATATATATATATATATATATATATATATATATATATATATATATATATATATATATATATATATATATAAAACATTTTTTTTTTTTTCAATCTTTATATTTTTTTGAGTACCATGACCATAGGGGATGAGTAAGGGTTGGTGTTAGGATGTATGACTCCAGCCTTTGACAGATCCTAAATGATATTTTATATTTATTTTATGTTGTGGTATTTTTCTCATTTTCAAGATTCTTTTTAGGATTCTTTTTAAGATTGATAGAAAATCATGTTACATCAAATTTGGTTTAATTATCTAAATGATATTTTACTATTTTATTTTATGTTAATAAGTATTTTCTTTGAATCTCCATACATAAATACTAATAACTCAATGTATAATAAAAATGATTAAAAAACTTTAATATATTCTAAAATAATAAGAACTTAACTTACATGTACTTAACCCATATTGTATGGGCAACGACTATTCTTTTAAATATAATATTTTATTTTTTGAAAAAAGAGATTCTAATTACTAAAGATCAATTTAAGTTGATTCATCCATAGATGGGATGCTTAAAATAGTTGTGAATTTGCATTGAATTTTTTTGAGATCTCATGAATAAGAAGATGTCAATGCCCTTTCCTTGATAATCCCAGTTTTAGATAATTTGGTGAAACCTTTGAGACCTTATGGATCAAAGTCTCCCATTTGCACCTTATGTATCAAATTTTTATCATTATTGAACTTCAATTTTCATGGTTGTTCCATTAAGGATTCAATTTAGTAAAAATTCATTTCTTTAGGTGAGAAATATTTGCATTACCTTGTAATTTGATTTTTAGTGAGATAGTTATGAATTTTTCGGGTTTGATATCATACAATATCATGTGTCATATGTAATAGATCAATTGGTTATTATGTAAATTTATCTCAAATTGTCGATGGTATTGTGATATGAGGAGAATGTTTCTCGAGCAGGTTTTCATGGCGACACCATATTTTAATTTTTTTTAGGCGGGAAACCTTGGAGGAATGCAATAATGGAATTTTGCACATTCTTTGGATGGATACTTGCTAAACAAAGTTGTTGGTATGGAGTGCTCGGTATTCCATCGTTTAGCTAGATACTGTATAGTATCCTTCTGACTAGTTTAGAGGCTTTTACCATTCCATTTTCTCGATTGTCCTCTTGGTTATTTCAGACTTTAACCTGATATGATAGGCTTCAAAACTGTTTATTTCGTTGGTTGTAATATGTCTTTTCGAAGCTTCTCTCCACTGGCATTCACTAGTCTAATACCTTTCCCAGAGTGCCACATCACACTTGTTTCCTTGTATTTTTTTTCCCTTTGTAAGGTTATGTAAGGTTAAGTGGTTAATTTTATGGATGTTGAGGTTAAATATCCCTCGGGAGTCGAAGATGGGGATCCTTGGGATCACCGTAGGTTCATCTCTTTGGTGGATGTGATTTGTAATAATTGAGGTATTAACTCCCATATTAATTCTCCATCGTCCGTTCCATAAAATATTCAGTTGAATACTATCCCTCCACCCTTCACTATTCCATCTAGTATTACACATCTTGTTACTTCTTGCACTTCGGTTCATAAGGAGGCTATGCGAGCTTTTCAAGATTCCATGAAGGATCTGTGTGGTTCTAGTGTGGGTGCTCATCTAGTATCAATGAAATGTGCACTTTAGAACATTTCCAAAGTTACATTTGATTCCGTTGAAGGGGCTGCAAAATAGGATAAGGTGTCCTTGAAGGAACTTGTTAAAGGTTTTTGGGGGAGGAGGAAACCCACGAAGATTTCTACAAGAGTGTGGAAGCCCAAAAGAATGAAGCATTCTTTGGTGTCAGGGATGGATATTGGGTTGAAAAAGTAGTGCTCTCTTTCCATGTGTGCATGGGTGGGTAGGCTAGCTTATCGCTTATTTTGTAAACTCTCGGTATTGAAGTGGATGAAGGCCACTTGGGAACCCATTCCAGGTTACTCATTGGTTCTCCCTACTCTACCAAGGGGTCGGATTGGTTTGTTTTTCAATTCCCATGAATATTCTACAAATATTCTTGAAAACTTCTGGGTTTTTGAAGGTGACAGCCTTATCCTGAAGCGGTGGAGACTAAAATTTGATCTGGCTACCGAATATTTCAGCTTTTGGCACCTTTGGGTATTTCTACCTAGTTTTCCTTTACAACTGTGGAAGTCTAAAGCCATGGAGGCTATTGGAAATGTTTTGGGTTGTTTTATAAAGACAGATGAGGAAGCTATGATTTTGAGTGACTGACATATGACTAAAATTATGGTATAGGTTGATATGCACGGTGGTCTACTGGATACACTAGAGATTGAATGGCGCAACATGGTGATAGCACAAAGGTTAGACTACCTTGGGATTTCGTTTCGTTTCTCATGTTGTTGATAGATTGGTCACCTCAAAAAGGATTTTTTTCTCCCTTATGGATTATATTCCAATGAGCCTCACTCGGAGGATATAGTTACCAATGGATATTCCCCGGAGGTGGAGACACTGGAGAGGGGTAACTATTTGGGAGTTTGGGATTTGGACTGCTCACCAACTTCGTCATCTTCCTTTGTGGGAAAGTTGTGAAATTACATCCTGTCTCTCTATTGTTCATTTACTGCATGGGAAAGATATCACCTCAACTCATTTTTTTCTGTGGTTTCAAATGAAAATGGGGTTTCTGATATTTTTGAGCCACGGGTCAATGAGCCTGAGGAAAATGTCACTCTCATTGAGTTGGGTGTTTCTCCTCTAGTTTCTAGATTTTATGAGGCTCGGATTTCCCCTCCACTTTTTGATACTCTACATAAAAAAAAACCTGTACAAGTTGACCATTTGTTGTCAGAAGGCTCACCTCTTCTTCCAGGCTATGGGGAGCCTGAAGTAAGTGCTCATTCATTGGATAGGATGCTTATTAATTTAGTCCCTACTTATAGGGAGGTAAACAGTCTGGTACCTATTCCGACTTATTTAAGGAGAACTAAGGTGGCATCTCGGGAGCCTGGTACTTTGGAACCTGATCCTTTAGTTACAAAGGCCTCGATCGGAAAGAATCTTGCTTGGTCTAGGGGTTTGGGTCTTGAAATTTCACCTGTAAAGACTAGAAGTGCACGTAAAAAATTAGGGACCATTCCATCCACTCTTTCTACTTCTTCTCATTCCACTATTGACCAGGGGGCACTTAGAGGCGTCAAATCCCTCGCTAGGGCCAAGTCATGATCATTCTCTCACAAAACATTAGAGGGGTAGGAGGACCCATTAAAATGGCCTCTATGCGTAGGCTCCTTTATAAGACTACAATCCATGTTATTTTTCTACAAGAGACATTGGCCAACGATGTAAAGGCAAGGAATTTTATGTTTTCACTAAAGCTAGATTGGATGTCTTGTGTCATAAGTTCAATTGGAAATTTGGGGGGTCTGCTAGTATCATGGGATCCCCATTTTTTTGTTTTCTCTCTAGTTGTTACATGTGGTGGAATTATTTTGACAGGTTCCAGTCTTATTGATAAGAGGAGACTTACTCTCCTGAATGTCTATGGTCCTTGCATGGATCATAAGACATTTTGGAAAAAAATTATAGATAAGGGACTACTTGTTCACACAAATTTAGTTTTGGTTGGGGATTTAAACTTTACATTAAAATATGATGATATTTGGGGTACAACAACATTGTTAGATCCTTTGGCTCATTTTTTTAAAGATTTTTTTGAAAAATCTCCTTTGGTGGATGTGGCTATGGCTAAGTTGGTTCCAACGTGGTGCAACGGATGGAATGGGGAATCAAGAATTTCAAAAATACTTGAAATATTTTATGTGGCAGAGTATTTGATTGGTCCAGCGATGAGGTATAGATCATGGGTTGATTCCACCTTCATTTCCGACCATGATCCTATTTTTTTACAACTTGATATTGGAATTCCAAAGACTGTGCATCCTTTTAAGTTTAATCCAGTCTCGTTAAGGGATGAAACCTTTGCAATTTTGACAAGAGATGTCTAGCTAGATAAAATATTTGAGTTAATTGAAGGGGCACAAAGAAGTCTTGTTGAAAAACTATCTCTTCTAAAAAGTCAGGTCAAATCATGGTATAAGGAAAAACTAAAAAGGGATAAGGAATTATTAACAAAACTGGAAGAAGATTTGGAATTTTTATACACTCAAAAAATCAATGGAACCATTACTGGTGATTTAGAACAACATTGTAGACAGTTGGAGGAATATTGCAATAATATCTTACTGGATGAAGAAGAAATATGGAGGCAAAAAAGTAGGGCTACTTGGATAAAGAGCGGCGATAAAAACACATTCTTTTCACAGACTTTCCAGCTATAGGATAAATAAGAAATTTCTATGAGAAATCATTGATGAAGCTGGTAGTATACATAGGGGACATGAAGCTATTAAAAAATAAGTTGTTACCTATTTTCAATCTTTTTTTAATGAACAAGGGTAGTCAAATTTGTGGGCATAGCTGGAGACAATCACTCTTTATCCAAGGATTCTGATGGAGGAAGAAATCTCTTCATTAGAACAGAGGAATTATCAGTTGTTCTAAAAGGTTTCGCAAAATATAAGAGCCTAGGCCTAGATGGGTGGACAGTCAAATTTTTCCTATTCTTCTTTGATTTGGTTGGTCCTGAATTACTTGCGATGGTTGAGGATACTAGATTTCAAGGTGAAGTTTGCCAGTCGATTAATTCCATTTCTTGCTCTAATTCCAAAATCCAATCGACCATTATCCTTCTTCGATTATCGCCCAATTGCTCTTTGTAATATATCTTATAAGATAATTACAAAGATCATAGCAAGAAGAATTAGACCCATTCTCTCTCATTCACTGTCCAAGGAACAATTGGGTTTTCTCAAGGGTCGTCAATTTCTGAATGTCTTTGGTATAGCACAAGACTGTCTTCATAATATCAAAGCAAAGAGATTACAGGTTGTTATTTTGAAGTTGGACCTTAAAAAAGATTATGATTGCACGAATTGGGATTATCTAAGATTGATGCTTCTTTAGTGTGGTTTTGGTCATCATATGACAAAATGGATTATGGGTTGTGTGACATCAACATCACTGGCCATTCTGATCAATAAAGAGGCTACAAATTTCATCAATAGAGGGAGGGGATTACGTCATGGATGCCCTCTATCTCCTCTATTATTTATCCTTGTGATGGAAGGGTTGAGCCTCTCACTAAAACATAGTTACACAGATGGACAATTGACAGGTATAAAATTCTATCGAATGGTTATAATACTCCATCTCCTTTTTGTGGACGATGTGATAATAATTTCATATGCATCCTTTAATGAATGGAAGGAAATACATACCTTGTTATATGATTTTTGTGATGCTTCCGCCTTGGATATCAATGAAAACAAATCTATGTTCCATCATTTCAGTGTTCAACATGATTTTCTTAATCATTTGACAACACTATTTCATTTTGGTGTCATGTGTTTGGCTGTGGGTTTCAAATACTTGGGTTATTTTTTAAAAATAGATAGATATAAGGTGATTGAATGGCAATGGTTTCTGAAGAAATATGAGCATAGAATCTATCATTGGTGTAACTGCTTCTTTTCTCTGGGAGGTAGATATGTTTTGATTAAGGTTGTGCTGGAAAGCCAGCCAGTATACTGGTTGGCTTTAACACATATTCCAATCACAGTCTTTAACGGGATCGACATGATGAATTTATCTTACCTGTGGTTTGGTACAAAATATACGTCTTCCTATCATTTATGCAAGTGGGAGAATTTAGCTAGACCAAAAAAGTTTCACGGTTCGGGGATAAGAAACATCTTTTGTTTCTTGAGAGACTTAGCTACCAAATATCTTTGGTGAGGTTTGATGCATCCTGGGATTTGGGAGTGGGTTCTAAAAGATAAGTATCTACCTCACACATTAGTGATAACTTGGTTGCGCACTATTGATCCTTCGTCTCATACTAGCTCCCCAAGTTAGAGGAATGTGTTAAATGCATTACCATTTCTCATTCATTGGATGGCCTGGAAACCAGAGGCGGGGGTTTCTATTATGAAGGGTAAGGATGAAATCCTGGTGATGGGTAAGGGTTCCTATCTATCGATGGATTTGATAACACACTTAAATGAACACCGTGTATATTATCTCTATCAAGCAAGAAGAGCTTTGGCAACATGCATGATTTGCTCCAATTGGTTAAATAGTATAGACTTGGTCCTGGTAGGCGACCTTGCAGCTAAATGGGAGAGATACAGACTTCAGTTGATTGATGCGGGTATTTCTCTTTCATATACCTAGGATGAGTTAAGGTGGATGGGGGTGGAATGTACGTGCATTATATCAAAAAACAATGTTTATAACACATTGGAAGTTGAATTATGCTAGAACAATATCGAAGGTGTGAGGAGGGAGGTATGGAACTTGGATTTCCCACAAAAGATCAAACTTTTTTCGTGGCTCCTCATAGAAGATAAGATGCTTACCTGGAATAATATTCTCAAACGTGGTTGGCAAGGACCTCGACTGTGTTTTGTTTGTAGAGGTAATTACTATAGACTGTTGGAAAGAATATCGGGTAAGGGAACTCATCAAGCAAATTTCTATCATCTCATTTGCCCATGTCTACAGAGAAGAAAATCAGGAGGTTGAGTTATTATCTAAAAAGACACTATCTGAGCATCATGGATCCATCGCATACAATCAGTGGAATGATGGTCATGAGGGACCAAGTTTTTATTTAAAGTTGTACTAGAAATGCCTCTTTGAAATTGATGTTTATATGTGTTTTATTGAGGCTATCATGGGGTATGGAAGTAGTGTCAAAACTGTTTGAGGAAAGTACTTGACCTTGGGTAATTCAGGTTGTGTTTTATTTTCTGGCACCTTTTTTACTGTCATCATGGTGGTATAGTGGTATCTTTTGTATTTTGATACGATTTGTAGTTCGAATTTTGGTGGAGAAATATTAAGGAAAGGCCTTTGAATGTAATGGTATTTTTTGACTATGTAAACTGATTTTATATCTTAATATAATGGCAATTTTCTTGTGGAAAAAAAAATCCATCT
Organism: Picea sitchensis; assembly: GCA_010110895.2. NCBI lineage: Eukaryota > Viridiplantae > Streptophyta > Pinopsida > Pinales > Pinaceae > Picea > Picea sitchensis. Next base: position 292,501 of record SNQJ01S0001052.1, read on the forward strand.
CAAATAAAAGATAAGATATCTAAGTGTGAAACAATCTACTAGGATCACATAATCACATATGAATGATTGAATGATGACACAATTGAATAATGTGATATCTATACATATTATTTGAATAGACATGTCATGATTAAAGTTCATAATTATTTAAAGTTTAATTGTATAGATAAGTTTATTTGTATAGTATATTATTTAATATTGGGTATGTTATATATTACTCTTTACTAATATGATTAGGATTTGAAGCAGTCAAAGAAATTTAACTAAAAGGTTTTTAAAGTTTTAATCAATATTCGATCATTGCAGACATATTAATCAATCATGGGTTGTTAATTGGGTTTAGTTCAGCTGGATGGGAGGAATGATTGTTCCTCCTCCCCTGGGTTCAATTTCCACAAGTGACATTTTGAGTTCATAACGAGTATATTTTTTTCATGACTTCGAGCTTTATTGTTGACTAGCCTTGTTCCTTGAAGATTCTAGGGTTTACCCTAGATACCATCCTCAAATGAGGGGAAGTACTCGAGGATTTTCCTCGGGATTTATACCCTAGAAAAAATGAATCAATCATAGGTTGATATTCTCTATAATTTTTTGTTCATAGAGTTAGATAAAACTTCTTAAATTATAATTCCAAGATTGAACTTGATTTTTGAGATGAAATTGCATTGAAATTGAGATTTTTAAAAATGTAGTAAGAATATTACTCTTTCTTAGAGAAAAGCCGATAAGTTCACATGTCAATGCAGTGATGCATCTTGTGATGATATTAAGAATAGGATTTCGATGTGATGGATGTAGGATGATATCCCTAAAGTTCCAAAAATGGGGACATTTTGTATGAAGTATGGAATGATGTGTTGTACCACCATTCTTCCAAGGGAAACCACTTGACCCATTGTGTCTGTTTATCAAATGAAAATAAATGAGGATATACTTATAGACAATTCTTCACAATCTCACTTTTCCCATCAGAATGAGGATGGTAAGATGAGTTGTGAGCCAATTGAGTACCCAAACAAGAGAATAATTCAATCCAAAAATATCTAGTGAAAATTGGACATCTGTCACTTACAATAATCTTAGGGACTTCATTTAGTTTTTGGAATATTTCCATGAATGTTGCAGCTACTGTAATTTCCTTAAAAGCATGAGAAAGCGAGAAAAAACGGGCATACTTTGCCAATCGATCCACTACTACCATGATGACAGTCTTTCCTTTAGATTTAGGTAAACCTGTATCAAAATCAATTGAAACTTCTTCCCAATGTTGAATTGGTATGGCTAATGGTTGTAGGAGACCTGACATCTTGATTGTCTCCCCTTATTCTATTGACAGGACATACATTTAGACACAAACTTTTGAACATCAATTTTAATACCTTACTAGAGGAAATCTTTCTTGATCCTATGGAAAGTTTTCAAGAACCGTGAATGTAATCCTATAGAACTGTACAATTATAGAAGAACCTTCTATTTGAGTTGGGAACTCTTACATAAATATAGGCAATCGTGATACCATATAAAATCACTCTTCCACACAAATTTATCTAATGTACTAGGGTCCTCTTGTAGTTGTTGAATGATCTTTCATACATATTTATATTTCTTACATTCTATCCTTGCTTCTTCCACCCAATTAGATTGTAGAATAGAAATAGTACATAATGAACCCTTTGTTTCTTCTTCTTTCCTTAAAAGTGCATTTCCCACCATATTATGTTTTTCTTTCTTGTAGATAATTTCAAAATCCTAACCTAGCATCTTTGTAACCCATTTTTGTTTCTCTTATGAATACAATCGTTTCTCCAAGAAGTAATTCAAACTATCATGATCTATTTTTATTTTGAAGTGTCTTGATATTAGGTAACTTGGTGTCATTTCTTAACTAAATGTAGTATGGCCAACATTGTTTCTCATAAATGGGTTTGTGTGATGTTTTTCCTTTAAGTTGGCTTCTTTTAAAGGAAATAGACCTTCCTCTTGTCTTAAAATTGCACCAATTCCATGGCTCAAGACATAACACTCCAAAATAAATGTTTTTGTGAAGTCAGGTGTGGCTAGGACATGAGTTGTAAACATAGCCTTCTTGATTTTTTCAAAATATTTAGTTTCTTCTTAAGTCCAATAAAATGCTTCCTTCTTTACTAGTGTTGTTAGAGGTGCCAACATTTTACCATAGTTTTTGAAAAACTTGTAGTAATAGCCTGTCAATCCTAAGAATCAACTAAGTTTATTCAAGGTTTTGGGAATTGGTCATTCCCTCATAGCTATAATTTTGTTAGGGTCCACTTTTACACCTTCATGCGATAAAATATGACCCAAATATTCCACTTCTTGTACCCCTAAGGCACACTTGGAGGGATTTGCATAAATTTTTTTCTCTTACAAAAGTTGTAATACTCTGTCAACACGTTGTACATGCTCTTCCCAAGATTTGTTGTAGATTAGTATGTCATGAAAAAATACTAACAAAAACTTTTCTAAGGACGGTTTTGAAAATATAATTCATTATGATTTGAAATGTTGAAGGTGCACTAGTAAGTCCAAATGGCATAACCAAAAACTCATAATGCCCTTCATGTGTTTTAAAGGTTGTTTTGAGAATGTCTTCCTACCTCATTATGATTTGATGATATCTCGAATGAAAATCCAACTTAGGAAAGAAAAATGACCCATGCAATTCATCTAATAATTCATGAATGACAGGAATAGGAAACTTATATTTGATAGTCATTTTTTTGACATGTCTATAATGTGGACACATATGCCATGCACCATCCTTCTTCATAACCATCAATACCATTGAAGAAAAAAAACTTTGGCTGGATGAATGATTCCCACCTCTAACATTTCTTGGAGCATACATTCAATCTGAATCTTTTGTGCATATGGATACATGTAAGGCCTAATGTTAGGGGGTGCATTTCCTAGTTGCAAATGAATAGAATGGTCATTATATTGAGATCGTGGAGGAACCTTAGGAATTTCTCCAAATGCCTTGGAATGGTTGTTGATAACTATTTGGAGATCCACTATAGTAGCGGATATATATGTTTGAACATACAGTGAGAACAATTATGAAATTACACCATGGTGTCCCTTTTCGAGTAATTGTTTCATGATATTAGAGATTATGACCTTAGAGGGTTTCCCTCAGATACCTATAAGCTCAATTTCCTTGCCTTATGAGGAAAATATCATGAAAAGATCTTGAAAATGAAGGGCCATTGTTCCTAATCATTGTAACCATTGGACCCCTGATTCAACATTGACACCACTCATTTGGATGGAAAACACAAGACTATTAAAAACATACTCCCCCATATTGATATTAATACTATGGAACTTCCCAGAACCATTTATGGTTCCTCCATCTGTAGTCATTACGTGAAACTCTAGTGCTAGATATACAAAAAAATTGAGTTATTTTGCTAATTTGTAAGTGTTGAAGTTATGTGTACTACCATAATCAATCAACATCGTTACCTTTTTATTTATGATGTATCCTTGTATCTTGAGGGTTTGTGGAGTATTGACTCCAACCAATGCATGACAGGATATTGTTGGAGTATTCTCTTCTCGATCTAGATCTTGTGATGATTCCAATTCTTGATATTCTTCATCTTCATAGTATATTTTGAAAACATTCTTCTCAACACATTTATACCCCTTAATACACTTGTTATGAAAATTGAAACATAATCCATTTTCTCTTCTTTCATCCATTTTCTAAGGTGTCAACCTTGTTGGTTGAGGTATGGTCGCCTTATGAACCCCAAAACCATCTTTTCTTCCTATGTATGCTCCAATGGTATACTTGTGTGTAGACGTATTCATGGCTTGAATATGATGAGAAAATTGCATAACTTCCATAATAGTTTGATGATGTTTTAGGAAAATCTCATGTTTTATGTCTTGTGTAATCCACCCATGTAATATTCCAACAAATTTTCATCACTTATGTCAGCCGCCCTTGTGGCCAATGCTTGAAATTATGAATTATAATCTTTAATATCACCTAAGTGTTTGAATCTTGTCAATTGATTGAAGTATTCATGTTCCCCAACTTTCCCATATTGTTCTTCTAAGTCTCTTGTAAATAAACCCCAAGTATAATGATAAGAAGGGTCATTCCTTTTAACTACCCATTTATACCATTGATGTAGTTTTATTTCAAAGTTCAAAGTTTCTATATGAATCTTTTGCTTATCATCCATAATATTATGTAGTTCATAATATTTCTCTATTAGGCTCACCCAGGTAAAGACCTATGTTCCATCAAATTCCTTAATTCAACCTTGGGAAGTTTCACTCTTTTGGGAGACCATCCATAAGTAACTCCATTATAGGATTTAAATCCCCATGGAAAATTCTTATTAATGGAAATTTGTTCAACCTGAATACTACCCTTTTTTTCATGAGTCCATTCAGAAACCTTATCAATTTTAGGTAACCTCCCATTCAAGGATTTTAAAATCTTCTTTTCCATTTGTTCCAACTTTCCATCCATTTTATGTTCCAACTGTTCTATCATTATTTTCTCCTATTGCTTCTTTTCATCCATTTTCATTTCCATATTCCTTTCTATTTCTATTTGATTATTCATCAAGTCAACCTTTTTCATGTTAAGTTTTTATTGTTTTGATTAGATTTTTAAATCATTTCCAAAACAACAGTGTAAAGAGGATCATTGAAAGAAACATAATCACAAGGTACGCAACATTTTATCATGGGAAACCCTCATGGGGGATAAAAACCAACCAAAAATTCCTCAATAATAGATTGTCAATACAATGCCAAGACTAAGACCAAAACACGAAGAATAGACTAAGATTGAGCATGCACCTCTCTTTCCCTTCCTCCTGCAACTACAACTTCCTTCAATATATGCGCACTAAAATGAGTGAGAGTGAGTTTGTGAGAGTGAGGCATCATCCTCACATATAAATACTAGTTGAGGATGTGATAGGGTTATGTCTCTTAAATTAGTAGGGACAACTTTTTTTAGAAGTGGTTAAAACCACTTTATAAACACTAGGGGATGACTTTACAAATACAACCATATAAATATGGTTTGACCAATCCAAAAAAGGGGATTTGATCTTATACAATACCCGACACGATCAATCATCACATATAAATACTACATGAGAGTGAGAAATCATCCTCACATATAAATATTATTTGAGGAGGAGCTAGGGTTATGTCTCTTCACATAGTAGGGCCGACTTCTTCTAGAAGTGGTTAAAACCACTTTATAAACACTAGGCGCCGAACTTACATATACCACCATGTAAATATGGTTTGACCAATCCACAAAAGGGGATTTGATTCTATACAATACCTGAGATGATAAATACGTAAAAGAGGATTTGTTATATAAGAGAATAACTAAAATATAATTAGAATATTCTTCGAAGTTACAATATTTCAACACTCCCCCTTAACGTGAATGGTATTCTACTGACATGACCTGAAACCACATCATCAAGATAAGGAGAGGGAAACATCATCATCAACATATAGAACACTGACTGACACATCTACAAATCATCGGAATTTTTTCTCATCCTCAATATCATTGTCCACAACATGGAGCTGGAGTAACATCATCTTCATCAGTAGCATGAAGTTGAGACATCAACATCAATAGCATGAAGCTAAAACAATAACATCAAAAACTACACAAAGTTTATACAACATCATTAACATCATGAGGATGGTACAACATCACCAACATCACGAGGATGATACAACATCATCAACAACACGAGGATATTACAACATCAACAACATATGCAAACAAAATGAGGATGGTGCATCAACAACAACATTTTGTGGCACTATGACATATCATCCTTACAGGACCTTCGAGATCTTCCCAGGAATCATAATATTCCCTAGGATATAAAATCCTAACAAGCTACCACATGGTACTCTAACATACCATCCTTATCGGACCTTCGAGATCTTCCTAGGTGATATGGGATCTTTTCATTGATGAGACTTATTAAAGAATTGAATTAAATGAGCATAAATTGAAGTGCACCATAAAGAAGGAATAACTCAATAATGAAGAGACATAAGCATCAAATATGAACATAAAAAATTGATAACCGAGTTCGTCCATGATGGAGTACGTCTCTGGGTCATGTTCTCAAATGGGTAGGCCTTTTTATTAACTCAACGAAAGAATTTAGAAAAATACGTAAGTATACCTCATTATGGAATTAAGCTACAAAAGTGTTGCTCAGATAAGAAAACAGACAACACCATTGAATTTGTGGCATCTAATTACCCAAAAATGACTCTCTCCATGCCTCAATATGACTCTGGAACTCCCAAGCCCATGAGAAATCTTGTCTGGGTTTCCATGCCTACCACCTACACTTAAGTCACTATACTCGCCTCATAAAATCTGCCCAACTTTACCATCGAGCACCCTCCTCCCGTCCATTGATTGGGCATTTAATTTTAAATGTGGGTGGAATATCGAACAAAGTCATTTGGCCCAACAGTTGGCAGATGTTTTGTTAATTTGTTTGGTTGGGGAGGTCTTAGAGTCGAGCCCGTGGGCCTCCCCCTTTTGTCTTGTAGTTACAATAATGTATATGTATGGTGGTTAACCACCGCTGTAACACCATGTTTCCACCAGTCTGTAAAAATAACTATACTGGCCAAGTATTGTGGCAAACTCAAAAATGTGAATGTGTGATATGAATGGACCTTGTGAGAAAGGTCGATGAATGTGAATAATATTATGAATATATATATTGCAGGATTACTGAGAGGGGATGTTCTAAAAAAGAGACCACGATGGCTGAAGAAAGGTCATGGAAGGCACCTGGAAAGGTGGCATTAACTTCCACCGAAACAAATATCGTATTTGGACTTCACTGGCCCAGAGAACCAAGAGTGGCTTGCTGGCCCCAAATTAAATGACTCGCCAGGTTGGTAGGTAAAGGGATCCTCATGAATAATGAGGGATGGGGGTGAACCACCCATCTGTAGAGTCCTTTGACTTTACCACCACGAGGAAAATTGTGCCACATGCAACCTTGCTGAAAGGAGAAAAGGAAGGAAGAGTGGGCGATCAAGGGCAGACGCGAGGGAAAGAAGAAGGAAAAACTCTGGAAAAATACAGAGTGAGTGATAGAAGAGAAGAAGGAGAGTAACCTTCGTTCTCGGTCACTAGAAAATAGAGACTCAGTCTCGCAGCATTGTGGTCTCAGATGGGGGGTGGCTAGTGGTAAATTCGTTGGGAGTCGTTGAGCCTACGGTTCGGTGGAAACGAGCACCCATCTCAACAGTTGCAATCACATTGGGTGTTATTTCTGATAAGTGTTTTACATATTGTATTTTGAAATTTATATGTTGACATGTATGCTCATAGTCTATGCAGTTTATGAATGGTTTGAGTATAAGACTGTCTATGTGGTGTTTTGATCAGAAATGGTGGTTGCATGCTTTTATTGGAAGGACCACGTATGGCTTATTGTTTATAGATAGACTTATATATATATGTATACCGATCTAAGTCAGACTTCAAGTCTGCTTCCGGGAAATCTATACCCTTATTCGTCCCCAGGAATACCCGAAATTGATCTCTCCACAGAGATACCCTTATTGGAAAGCTTACCAAGAACCTGAAAAAGGATTTGAAGGCACAAGTCTTAGTAATCATCTATGAGGAATAATGGACCTCTCAAAATCTTGAAATAGTAGAGTAGGGATAAGTATCGATTGACGAACAAGATCTTATCGGAAGATCTACGGTCATTCCCAACCGTTAGATTGGAGGAAGAAATGAGGGTGTTACATGCCTTAACCCTTTTCCTTTATATTCGTGAGTAGCGAAGAAATCGGGACTGTAGATCATCAAGGTCTATGGGAGTATCTGGACCATTGGTTTCTCCACGTCCAGGGAGAAGCGAGAGAGTGCACAGTGCGGGACATATCTGAACCGTCAGATCTTAGTTAGAAAACCTGATAGCCATTGGATCTATCAGGAGATGCATGAGGGTTAATCCCTCATGAACAGAGGTGAAAGTCCCGAAAGAGGAGTTGGCATCGGGATTTCGGAAGTCTCGTTGACAAGAGATCGAGACACTCCATGGTGTAAGTCCTGAAATAGATTTGGATCATCCATCCGTGGAGGACACGTGGCGAAGATCAAGAGTCCATCAGTATTTTAGATACCTGGGATTCAAATTGACAGAGGATTTGTGTCACTGGGGGTCACAAGTCGCGAAATCGAAAAACGATGAGGACCGTCCATCTGAGGGAGGACATGTGGCTGTAATCCAGGATTTTGGGAGAGTCCCAAAAGGAAGAGTCCATCGGGATTTCACAAATCGGGAATTCAGGAGTCTTGTTGACAAGAGGTCAGGCTCTCGTATTCATAAATCCCGAAAGAGATAGGATGGAGGTCTTATGAGGAATGGTCACCTAGATCAGGGCATAGCCAGGAGGGCTAATGTGACAAAGGCCATTCCGGGGAATCAGAAATCAGGAATTCGGAAGTCCCGTTGACAAGAGGTCGGGCTCTCGTATTGATAAGTCCCGAAGCGAATAAGACTACGGTCTTATGAGAAGTGGTCATATGGACCAAGGCATAACCCATGGGGGTAATTGTTGATCAAAGCCTCTTCGTCGTTTCGGTATTTCGGGGTTTTCAGAGTCGAAATACTCAACTCGCTTATACCGTTGAGTCACGAAATGTATAAAGGTACCTAGTTATTTGGCTTGTGATCATGTTCAATGATCACATGAAGGTGGGAAAAAGGGAAAATCTAACCAGTGCTAAGCCTCGTAGGATTTTGGGGATTCTTTCCCTCGAGAAAAGGCAAAAAAATTATTATGCCGCAATGAGTGCATGACAAATTGGTATCAAAGTATGGTTACAACACTCGGCCTGCTTGGGCTGATGAACGAGTTGCGTAGAAGCTCCATTCGGAACACTCCTAAAAAGAGTAACCCCCTGTCTTAACCTTCCTAATCAAAAGATGAAGTTAAGAATGAAAAACCCCTATTGTGTGTGTACATGTGAAAATATGAATTATGTATTGGTTATAAATAAATATAGATATTAACTAACAACTAGCATTCTTTTGCACACAAGCGGAAGATCAACCACGGGAAATTATCAACGCATAGTATGGTGACTCACCATGAAGTGGGAGAGGGCTCCCACAATAGAGACGAAGAGTCTGACGAAAGGAGGGAAGTAGGGACCCCTCCAGGTCTAGCTGAGACTTTGAGGAGCCTCATGGTTGAATTACAAAGCTGTAAGGCTGACAATGAAATCATGATGAAAGAACAAGAAAATAAAACAGAAATTAACACAGTTTTACAGCAGAGTTTATCCGATCTACAAAGACAAATGCAACATGAACCTGAAACTCAGAAACATGGTCATATCAGTGGCCACACTGAGAGGAGCACCTCAAAAAAGGTCCACCCCAGAGGTAAAGGACAAATGTTGAATGATTCCCCTGAGCAGAAAGATGACGATTTAGAGGGCTCTTCTAGTAGCAGAACCAGTTCCTATTCCCGAAGGAAACAGAAGAAGCAAAATTCTTCCAAAGGTCGTTAATTCGAAGAATTCATAAAATCCAAACAACCCTACTTCGACGGTGAAATAAAGAAGGGAGAGGAAGAAGAGGCCTGGCTGCTTGGACTAAAGAAGTATTTTAGAGTCCATGACTTTTTAGAAAATATGAAGGCCCGAGTGGCCACCTTCAACTTGAACGGAAAGGCTTCCATT